>JAHMML010000006.1:4414234-4439234 GCA_020341155.1 Eciton burchellii
CTCTCTCTCTCTCTCTCTCTCTCTCTCTCTCTCTCTCTCTCTCTCTCTCTCTCTCTCTCCTTCCCTCCCGATAAATTTAAAAACTTTTGTAACAATAAAAATTTATACTTAAAGATTTCCTCTTTTTCTCCGTTAATATTAATTATGGCACAATTTAAATATTTTATTCGTTTTTTTTTCTTCTTTTTTCTTTTTAATATTATTATTATTATTAATCTTTTTTTTTTAAGTCTTTTCTTCCTTTTTCTGAGGACATAATAAAAATAAATCTAAGTAGTCTCTCTCCTATGCATGACGTTACTTACTCGTTTTCTTTTTTGCTTCAATTTCGATTATAATTACAACATCGCTATTTCGTTCTGTTGATTTCAGCTGCTTAACCCCTCCCTGTTCACCTTCCGCGGTTCCACTTGATCCCCCTTATTTTGGAAATGAAATTTTTTTTCTCTTTTTACCGAAACCGAAGAGTGTTCCTATCGGAAACAATCGATTCGCAACTTTCCCAGACTCACCCCGCGGTATGCCCCGCAACCGGCTGGAACTGCGAGCCGCCCGACCGATAGAAACGCCTTGCTATCGATTTAGCGGCTGCTTATAAACTGCAAAACTGCGTTTTTACGAGAGATAAGACGCGCGTGGGAATGAAACTGGAGCGACGCGCTCGCTCGCTCGCAATTCTCGACAGGAGGAATATCGACGAGCGCGGGCGTTCGCGGTTCCAGCTCTCTCTCTCTCTCCCTCTCTCTCGTTCCCTCTCTCCTTTCCTCCTTCTCTTTCTCTCTTTCGGGCGAGGCACACCACGTTGCCGCGTCGGGGAAAGTTTCACAAAGTTTATTTTCTTTCTCGATGCTCTTTGGTAATATAATATCACACAACATGACGAAAAAAGGGAAAAAAAAGAAAARAAAAAAAAAAAAAACAAACAAAAGGAAACTTTAAACCAATCAAAAAAAAAAAAAGGGAAAAAAGGAAAAGAAAAGGAAGAAAAATCTAATCAGTCGATTCCTCTAAACGCAGGAATTAAGAAGAACGAGGAAACATAGTAGACATAAATTTGAGTCTTTAAATTAAACTGACGAATTAAACGATTACAAAAATCAGCCTTCTCAAAAGTAAATTCGCGCGCATCAAAATATATCCGTCACAGCGCCAGGAAGTAAACTTGACCTCTTCGGTTATGACCGATTCGAATTATACATCGTAGGCCCCTCCCCCCTCCCTCGTCGGCAAATGGGCGACTACTAACGTAAAAGTGGCTCTTTAACGGGTCAAAAGGAAGCCATTAACAATGCGGGTACGATGAATTCACCAGGGAATACGCTCCGGAGGAAGCGTTCCAGTCGAACGTTTCAGCTTGCCTGACGATGAGATTGCACCATGTTGTGTCGCCGGTCGACAGACGAATCGCGCGAAAAGAAACGATTGACTTTAAGTAAAATAGCAACCGCGCGGCCGCGAAGAAGGAAAGAGAGACAGAGAGAGGAAGAACGAGAGAGAAGGACGTGTCGCGCGGTTCCTCAAAGAGAACACACACGTCGTGCAATAAATCCTGCTGAGAATTACACGTGTCGGTCCCTCTCTCCCTCTCTCTCTCTCTCTCTCTCTGCTCCTTGCTCGCGCCGGAAAAAAATACGCAGCATTTCTTAAGAATCCCGCGCGGGTTACACGCGCGGGATACATGCGAGCGAAATGCGGGGCGGAACGCCCCCCTTCCACACTTCCTCCCGCGCGACGATAATCGGGACGATAAATCGACCTATCGAGATGAAAAATCCGTACGTTAAAAATCCCAAAGATTCATCCTGAGATATATATATATATATATATATATATATATATATATATATATATCTTCTAATCTCTCTTCTAATCGTACCTCTCCCGTTATACCCTAAAACGATCATTAAATATCGATAGCGTGCCTCCTCGGCGGGAGTGACGGGGCGCGTCTGTCCAACTAAAATTTCGCGCAAACGGTCCCGAGGCCTTGGCACATTCCGATAAATAATCTATACAGTCACTCCGCCTCGATTCTTCTCCTTCCTCCTTCCCCCCTCCACCCCTCGCCGTCCCCTCCCACCCCCGCTTTCCTCGCGGCCGCTCTGGCGTGCGGCGGGGTCGTTACCCTGCAGCAGTTACGTGCCTCGCGCGAGCGTGGACGCGCGTGCACGCTGCAAGTAGCACGACACGTCCACGTGCACGCGCGCGCGCACACACACACACACACACGCGCGCGCGCATACACAAAACTATTTATCCGCGCACGCGACGCATGAACGTTTACACTAAACTAAGTTTATCTGCAATGAATGGCAACAGCTGATTTCGATGCGACGCGTCTATCGCCCGTGCCAGAAGAAAGAACCGAATAGCGGAGAAAAACGGATCCGTCGATCTCTCGGAAGATTCCCGGACCATGAAGAAAGTTTCGCGAAATTAACGAACGATCTGAATTGCAGAGCGAGCTATCGCGACTCGCTCGCCGATCTCATTACTCGAAACGAAGCTACTCGCTGCGCGCGAAAGTGTGATTCTGTTCGTCGACAGATCGAGGACAGCGATTCATCTCCTCGCATCTCTTTCCTCTTCACCCACCCCCCACACCTCCTCCCATCACGAAAATTTCGGATATACGCGCGCGCGTGCGCGCGCGTGTGTGTATGCGTGTGCGTAACACGTTGAAATCGTCCTTCCCAATAGAATCTCGTCCCCCTCTCCCTCTCCCCACCCCTTACAATTACATTCGTACAACACCGAACATCGACATAAATTCCGTATACTTTTTTTTTCTTTTCTTTTTTCCTTTCGGCTCGCATTATCGTTTAGCAGTCGCGCTAGTATACCAATTGAAGAACATCACAGAAATTTCTCTCGACATTATTTTAATCGTTAATATATTTGTATATATAATCAATTATCAATTTTTCCCCTCTCTGTCTCTCTCTTTCTCTCCCTCCTCGCTGGGGGAGCTTTTCTTCTTCTTCTTCTTCTTTTTCTTCTTCGTCTTTTAAAGAGTATCGCCCGGCGATCATAATGTGGAACGGACTAAACGCATTTTTGGTCTCTCTCTCTCTCTCTCGCTCTCTCTCTCTCTTTCTATTTTCGCCTCTATTTTCGAATCGTCCAATGATCCACGATCCACGCGATATCACAGAATCACAAAAATTTCCGGAATGACTAGGATAAATATCTTTTCCTTGTTTTCTTTCTTTTTTTTTCTTCTTCTTCTTCTCGCTTTCTCGCTAACCAATCAATCGAGCGTTCTTCGAGCGCGGCTCCGAAATGACTCCTTCTCCTTTCTCGAAACGAAGAGCCAAAGGAACAAAAACAAAAACAAAAAAAAAGAGAAAAGGAAAAGGAGAAGGTAAAAAAGAGGCCCCGCGGAAGAAAACGAGAACGCGGATTTCTCTCGTGCAATCGTGCCCTCCACATTATGTCCTGACCGAACGTCACCTGACCGAATCGGCCTTGAACCACCGATCATCCGAGAATGCATACGCGATTAATCGTAAGATCCCTCGACACGGCGCGGGGAGACTCGGCTAAGTATCTAAAGTCGTATAGTTTTGTTTTATACCTCGCACGGTAATATACCTCACACTTTAGAAGATATGTTTGGAAACTCGCGTTTTTACCCTTTTCCCTTCACTCGCGCGCGGGTGCCCCTCGACCGGCCGACCAAGCCCGAGGCAGGCGGCGCGTACCCTGCCCCTTACTCTCCTCATCGTACAATCATTTTTTTCCCCGCGCTATCCTCGTTGAACCGTCCCTTTCCCGATAACTACGTACCTTAAGAGTTAGACGTAGACGTATAATTTATATTTTCCACGATAATTTGTACTTGCTCGTTAATTATTATGGCATTTCCGTTTCTGCCTTTACGGAGATAAAACATCAATATCTTTTTTTTTTCTCGTTTCTTCTCTACGCTGAGTTTTAAACCTGAATATGTTACGATGAACAACTTTTTTTCCTTTTTAGGGTTACCTCTTGCTTGTACATTTGTTAATAATAATAATAATGGATATATATATGTATATATATATATATATATATATATATATATATATATTAAAGTCCGAGGAGCAGAGCAGCGTTGCCCGTGTTGGAATCGTTCGGATCCCGACTCGAGTCCGAGTCTCGATCGTGTTTAAACGGTGCAAAAATGATTTCCCGCCGACTCGATCAGCGGCGGCACGCGATGCCTTGCCGAGTGATGGGATGAGACCGTCGAAAAATCGACGTCGATTCTCGATACAAGCTTCTCGAGCGGGAAGAAACGGACCGCGCTGACACTGCTCCGCCCATCCATGAAGTATCTATGTAGGACTATGCCGATTTTTATAAAATCTGAACAGGAGAATATCATCGTTATCGATGTGTCGCGTACGAATATAATATATTTACAAGTTCAAAATATTATTTTTAAAGAGTTAAAAATATAGTTTGTATTTTTAGCGCATACGACGAACCTACATATACACCATCGAGAACTCATGATATAGCTCTACCCCGTCCCCGCGTCCTTCTCTCTCTCCTCCGATCTCGCCTTTTCCTATCCACCCATCCCTCCCCCTCTTCTAATCGCTGATCGGCAACGTCCAACATCCAACGTGTCCCTCGTCGCGATCGTTTCTTCGTCTCTTTTCCGCGCTCTCGGAAGTGCCCTCGCGCGTCTGTTTCGCCCTTTAGGCCCGGATTCGCGATTTCTTTTTTTTTTCTTTCTTTTCTTTTTTTCTTTTTCCTTTGTTCGTTCGCCCCGCGACTCCGAGCGGCCGTTTGCGATTTCATTGTTCGTTCCAACCGTCGCGTGTTCTGAATTACACAGCATTTGGGAATCGCTCGGTGAGGCGCGCAGATTGCGCCGATCTCGTCGATCCATCGCGAGCGCAGAAGCAACGCGAAGCGCTCGCTTCCGGTTCGGTTCTCCGGCGCGCTCTCCGAACCATTTGGGCGCGTCTCGATGTAGCACCGATGCGGAGGAATCCGTCCGCACCTCCGCGAACAAAAATTCGATCCCGGAAGAGATTCTGCTCCCCTCGCGGAGTCGTTTTACTCCTTACGCGCACTTTACGTTCCAATCTTCCACCGCGAGTGCTGTCCGAAGAACGCCAGCTGGAAACGCGAGGTGCGTCCTCCTCGCGCAAGCTTCCCCGCTCGGAATCCCATCGGAGGGTCAGAGTTTTAAGTTCACCGGCGTGCAGCGAGCGACTCGCTGACCGCCGACAATGGAATGTGTTTCTCGCATCGTGCGCTAAACTTTCACGCTCGCGCCCTGCCTCCTTCCATCCTCCCTTCCTTCGTTTCAGTCGAGCTAGCAAAGCTTCTCAGTCAAATTGTCCTTCTTTGGATTTATTGCAGTCTTGACGAAAGAAAAAGAAAAATTACAACTCTACGGCGGGTGAGAACTTTTTAAACTAGACGTAGAACCGTACGCGCGTACGTATATACATGTACGACGGAGAAAAAGGAGAAAAAAAAAGAAAAAAAAAAAAAGAAAAAGAAACGGAAAAACGACCGGGGGAGGAAAATCAGAGGACAACGTCCTCGGAAGAAATCCAGGCGTCAAAAAACCACCCCGTCCTTCCACCCTTCAGAGACTCTCCTCTCCCTCGCCCTCTCTCCCATTCGTTTCCTCTCCCCTCCCCTCTCCCCTTCCACCCGCCACGCACCACTAAGCTCCACGTGTTTCTGCCCTTCCTCCCTCCTCTCTCTCTCTCTCTCTCTCTCTCTCTCTCTCTCTCTCTCTCTGGCTTTCCAGTTTTTCGCGCGTTTCCAGCGTCTCGCGACGCTGCCCTGCAATGAGCTACATTGAGCATTTCCGGGCTGAACTGAATAATCCAATTCGGCTCACCTGTCCGTCTCTTTCCCGATCACGGATCTAAATGCAATATAAATAGAGAGATGAGACTTTACCTAATCCGGGTTATTGTTGGCCTGTGCCTGGTTTACGGTACGAGATAATCGTGATTGATAATCCGGGTTGATTAACTGTGATCATTAGCTGGTCTCTTCCTAGATTACAGGTCAGCGATGTAGCGAAGAGAAGGACAGAGAGAAAGAAGCTCGAAAGTTGGCTCGAGCTGATCGACTTCTGCCCGAGTCGAGGGATTTAGCAAATAGACGCGAGTCGCGCCAACTTCGATCTCTCTCTCTCTCTCTCTCTCTCTCTCTCTCTCTCTCTCTCTTTCTCTACATCGCGGATCTCCAACGTAGGCAGAGAAGGTGAATCCGGCCGACCGTGATCCGATCTCGGCTAAGCCGCCCGGATGGAGAACGAGAGCGCAGCTCTCTCAGCGAGAGCGCCCTTTGCGCGTGTGTTTCCGGTAATCTGACATTGTTGGTTCTCGGGATTTGCGCGCTGCCGACAGACGCGCGATGTCGATCGAGCGAATTGCGCGAGAGACGACGACAACGAGGATGATGACGGTGACAGCGACGGCGAAGATAACGATGACGATGACGACGTCGACGACGACGACGACGACGACGATGGCGACGACGATGACGGCGACGACGACGACGACGACGACGGCGGCGCGGACGATCCGACATGGCGGATCGGTAGCTTTGATTTTTCCGACGTTTTCATTGCGGTTGCTGCTGCATCTGCATCTGATGATGCATGCTACCAAGGACGTTCTTGATCGCCGAGGACTTGAGGAGTCTCTTGAGCATGCCGCTCGAGCCGCGGTGCTGCAGGCTCTTGTGCGTCGTCAGCGAGTTCTTCGTGCGGTACTTTCGCTTGCAGAACTCGCAGATGTAGTCCGTGTCCGATTGCTCGTGCTTGTCCTGGTAGTGGCGCTTCAGGGAGTAGTAGCATGAAAACGTGCGACGGCAGTACGGACATTCCTGAGGCTCGTTTATGCCACCCGGAGTGGGTAGTGGCATTCGGTACATGACAGTGGGAGGCGTCGTCGGTGCCGGATGCATCCCGTTGCCCGTACCTGAAACGTATCCGGATCCGCATGAGAGTCTCGCTCAACCGTCCTCCAATCCGCTCGATCCGATCCGCCGCGGATCGAGCCGATTTCAGCCGGCGGAGTCCCGCCGCGATCTCTATGCCTCGCGACGTTGCGAACGCGAGCGGTCTCTCTTACTCGCGACGATGCGAGGGCGTTCGCTCGTCGCGTTCGCAACGCTTGGCGGGCCGCCCCGACTCGTCGAGAATTTTGGTCGGTACTTTGGTCGGTACTCCCGATTCAGCTTCGCTTTCAAGCTCGCCGCGCGTCAAATCGCCGGCGCGCGTAGCACGCGAGGCACGCCGACAGTCAGAGCTGGCACCTCCATGCGCGCGATGCGCATCATTTCCGTTCCGAGGCCGCGGGGACAGCGGCGGCGGTAGCGACGGCGCGGGGGATAGGGGGGGGGGGATTGTCCGAAGAGAGGGAAAAAAAAAAACATTGTTATTACATCGATCGGGCTGGGGAAAATTGCGGCGGCGTTCCGGCTTCCATCGGCGAGCGCCGTCAAATGGCAACTCTGTTTTACAGACCTCGACGTATTATCAACGATGTTATCATATCAGCGGAAAATCCTACGCGGACGCGGGCCCGACATTATTCGACTGAATAAATAAATCGTTTTAATACGGGCGACCCCGAATCGCTTTTTCTCCTCCCTTACAGCGGAAGCCCCCGCCGCTGCCGCAGCTTTTCGGCTCGCCCGATATTTTTTGGTTCCACGCGCTCGGCGAGCGTGACGTGATATCTCAGCTGAGATGGCTGAGATCGTAAATTGACCGAGGAACAACTCATGGAGAATTGCCAAAGGCCCGGGCCTCTGTCCGCGAGAATTTCCGCGGGATAACACGGACGGACGGACGGACGGACGGACATCACGGACGACAAGGTGTGCGCGAGGCGCGCGTGGGATCGCGCTTGGAACTGCCAGGTCTGACCATATTCGGCAGCGAGGGAGCCTGCAATCGCGCGTGGAAGATAAAAGAGCGGCAGAGTGGCGTGGGATCGCGTGCAATCGTGGCGAAGCTCCATTGCAAGTCGATCAAGAGAGAGAGAGAGAGAGAGAGAGAGAGAGGGACAAGCTTGTTGAGGCAGGTGAACGCGATGGACAGTCTCGCGCGCCCTTGCCCCGCCGCGAGTGTCTCGTACACTCACGGAAACGACAGAGCGGCAGAGACACCGTCTGAGAAAGAGGAAACCAGAGAGGGAAAAGAGGGTTCATCGTTACCGCGAGTTAGCGATTAGTGCGTATTGAAGCAGGGAGCCGATCGACGCGCGAGTTAGCAGCCTGGATTAGCCGCAGCGCGCGAGGAATCGGAGCGCTTTCGCCGATGGCGCGTTATCGATCGGTCGAGGCGGAGAGTTAATTGGTTCTCAAGATTAAAAGGCGGCGAGCGAATCGATCCCGCGGTCGCGCAAATAATACGAATCTTCCGCGGAATTCGAGACCTCGCGATAATCCTCCCGCCGACGTCCGTCCGGGAAAGTTATCGTATCGGTGTATCGCCGGAGTCAATCGCGCGCGATAACCGAACGGCAAGAATAACAAAAATACTAATAATCGAAAGAAAACAGTATCAAACGGCGAGCGTAGAAACGCCGGCGTATCGAGGAGAAATATAAATATCCGCGGCGAAGCGCGCGCTCCAAGGACGGATTATTATCCTTTTTCCTCCGCCGCTTTCCCACCGTCTGTTATCAATTCGCGCGGTCATGCCAGTTTTATCGTAGCTCATCGCGCGATTGATTTACGGTGACGAGCTTCGCGGCCTCGCGTTACGAATCGCGAACCGGATTTCCCGATCGCGAGCTCGCTCTGTCCCGCCGTCGACGCCGACGAGGTTCCTGGCGGCGTCGTCGGTGAGGGAGCGAGAAAAAAAAGGAAAAGAAAGAACCGAAAAAGACCGAAAAAGAAAAAAAAGAAGGGGATACAAAAAACAGACAGAGAGAGAGAGAGAGAGAGAGAGAGAGAGAGAGAGAGAGAGAGAGAGAGAAGAGAGAAGGGAAGACGGGGGAGAAAAAAAATAAATAAAAAAAAAAAAAAAAAAAAGAAAAAAGAAAAAGAAAACAAAAGTTAACCGAGAAATTCGGCGCGAATTTCAAGTCAAACACGAAAAAGCGAAAAAGCTACAGGCAAGCAAGCAACAGGCGGACGATCAGGTTGGACATGCAAACGAGCTGCGAGCAACGAGCAAGTGGTGCGCGCGTGCAGTGGTTGGTAGATCGAGAGGGAACAAAAGGTCAAAGCAACGACAACAGCACGTGAAGCGGCATGATGTGCGGATGTCGTGTGTAAACGAGAAAAAGAAAGGGAACAGACAACGTGGACAACGTCGGTGTTAGTTTTCCCTATCGGAAATGATAGATTGCCGTCGTTTTGGTTGTTAATCACCCAGAAACGTCGTGTTTTACCGTCCACCGTGGAACTCGGCAAGGAGAAGGGGTGCGCGATCATTAATAAAACGGCCAGTTATCTCCGTTCATCTCAAAAAACACCAAAGTGCTCCGAGGGCGCTCGCAGAATTCGTCACGGAAGACCTCGTCGAGACGCGGAAACGCGCTCGGTACCGGCAGCCGTTCCGTGAGCGGCATCCGCTTTGATCGAGCGGAATCCCACCCGCGCCGTGACCGCGCGATGCGTTCGCCGCGTCGCCGACGCGGCACGTTGCCTTAATGATGCGTCGGCGAGTCACTGACAGCAGGTATAACGGACCGGCGAATACCGGAAGAACCCGATCGCCGGGCGCGTACGGTACCGAAGGGGCGCGCGAAGGACGACGGGATAAAAGGAAAGAAAGCAGTTACGCGAGCCGAGAAGCGGACGCGGCGGCGCGCCGGGCCTCGGACCGTAAGGCGAACAAGAAGAGAAAGAAGGCTCCGCGCAACGTCCGGACCGGTTTTCTCGCCGTGGCATGCACCGTCCGCGGAACGAGAAGGAGGAAAAGGAAACGGACTCTCGGCGCCGAGCGCGCGAGCGTAGGGGTGACGACGGGGTCGCCCGGTCGCGAAAACAGAGTGGAAGAGAGAAAGAGAAGAGACACGATGCACCATCGACGATGCACCGAACGAACATGAAAAACGAGAAATACGAATCTCTCAAAGGAAGCACGATGGGAGAATAAGCGTGCGTGGTATATTGTGGTACATTGTGTTGCATACTTGAGTCCATACTTGTGAGTACGTATGTAAAGAGGAGATGTAAAGAAAGATGTAAAGAACAGAGAGTACGAAGAGTAAGAGAGAACGAAAGAGCGAGAGAAAGAGAGAGAGAGAGAGAGAGAGAGAGAGAGAGAGAGAGAGAGAGAGAATAATAGAGATAGAGAGGATGTAAGTATACGTGTGTATTAAACCATATTGAAGGAGTGAATGAAAGAGGAAGAGAAAGAGAGAGAGACAGAGAGAGAGAGAGAGAGAGAGAGAGAGGCTATGTTAAAATCTTCGAAATGCTGTGCGCCATAAGTGGGCTTTAGCGTGGTCCCTACCTTATCTAAACCTTCAAAAGAACTTAATGTCAATGTCGCCGGGCCTGCTCTTATGATAGGTATATATATGAGTCATCAGGGAATTACGCGAGCAGTACACCCGCTCGCAGATGACGCATCTGTACTCCTCCTGCCGCTCGGCGTGTTTGTCGGCAACGTGGCGTTTCAGGGATGCTTTGCTGCATAGTACCTTGCCGCAGAGTTGGCAGGTGAACAGCTTCTTCGCTGACTGGGTGTTCAGAGAGTTCAAGTTCAGCCCCGTCATAGAGGTGAGCACTGAAACACAACAATGCACCGCTCATGCAGCTGCACACCCCCAACACACACTCAAACCCCTCCATTAAACCCCCGAGAAACCCCCGAGAATCTCGCCCGCGAATCGACCCGCCGCCCCCTCCCCCGCGACTATTCCTTTCCTTGTTGCCCCATGTCGTCGCGTTGATCTGCGATCGCGACCCGATCGACGTGACGTGGATTCGACATTTATCTCGATTACTGCTCGCTCGTCGTTCGAGACTAGCTTCTCGCGACTGACCGATCCGATGAGAGAGATCCGAGACCCGCTCGCGCGAGCGTCTTTCGCGCCTTTCGCCACCACGACCACCCTCGCTTTCTCGCGTTTTCGCTCGACCCTTCCTTTTCCCGCAAACGTGAAATCGCCTCTCGCGGCATCGGCCGATCCGCGTTAGCTACACGCGGCACGCGTAATCGCGGAGGAAGCGATTACGCGCGTGTCGCGCGAGGGGGAAGGAGCAGGAGGAGGAACTGGCGGTGGGGTTGGGGGGAGAGGAGATAGGGAGGAATCGACGCGCTGTTTTCTCTCCGTGGGGAGCGAAGTAAGAACCTTTCTTCGACGACGAGGGGGCTGCTCTCCTGCGGGCCCTCTTGCGCGAAACTCCGGCCGCTGCCTAATCCGGGAAGGAGGGGGAGGGAGGCGCGCGCGCGCACATGCATGAGGTAATTCACATACGCGTACATGCGCGCACATACTGTCGCAGGGATGGGAGCTGGCGATGAGGGGGGTAGGGGGAGGGGGGAGTGGGGGAGAAGGCGGGTGCATCGATGTGTCTGACGCGAGTTTCGCGCGATCGATTTTCCCGCGATTGTGCCCGCGACGTTTTGCAAATCGCCAACGCTCTTCTTGCGGCTCGAGAGGACTGCTCTGCGCGTTGCGGTTGACGCGCAATCGTGAACGCGTGCGCGCGTTATTCCGCGCGCTTTTTACCGTTCTACGTTTCAACGGCTGCGGACAATGCGATAATTCACCAAACATCCGACAAATACGTCGCATTTCATGCGATAAATTTTATTGCACCATGATATGCGGGTTATGCATTCCCATGCGTCCATGTACATATGTATATATATATATATATATATATATATATATATATATATATACACACATATACGCACATACACGCACATACACATGTTACCTTACACATGCTACACGGTATCTCTGATCAAGATCCGTTTTGTCTCGCCGTTTCCTCTCTGATTAATGCCGCTCGCAATTATCTCGGGACGATCCGCTACGAATTGTCCAAGGAAGTCTCAGGGACTCAGCCGGAAATATAATCTCGATTCAAGGGATACTACTTAAATAATACTACTTAGAGAAATAAACGGTGATACGATAAGAAGGCCGAGGATAATAGGGGGCGGGGAGGGGGAGAGGGAGGGGGACGGGACGGAGGAACGACGGCGGAACGAAGGAGGAAAGCCCGTGGTAGCGCACGTTCGCACGTGCCCGCCAGCGGAGCGGAACGGAACGGAAGGGAACAATATACAAGCGGTTCGCCAACGTTTTTGTACTCGTGTAGAATGTATGCATGTATGCACATTGTTCGACGGGTCTCAGATGCGTACACGAAGCCTAACAGACATGAGAGAAATGGTGACGACGAAGAGAGTAGTAGGTACATTGAGCATTCTGGATGACACTTAAAGCATGCAGCTCGAGAAACGAACTGAACGAACAAATAAATATATCGAACAAATGAAAAACGTAAAAACGCAGTAATAAATATGCGTGACTCTGCCGGGCTGCGTCGCGGACCCTCGGAATCGATTCCCCGTCCCTCTCCCTCTCCCTCCCTCGCGCTCGCCGCGTGATCGCACGCAGGCGAGCGGGGGAGGAGGGCGGGTCCACCCTCGTTTCCCGGTTCCGGGCCCTTGGGTTCCGGTGCTCGCGATACGCATCGCGCCCCCTCGCCCTCACCCTCATTCCTCCCTCCCTCCGCGCGTCCCTACTCACCCTTCTCTCTTGCTCGCTCGCTCGAGCGCGAGACACGCGTCGAGAGATTCCCCCCGCGCGAGGTGACACCTCTTCCCGCCCCTCCGGCGCCCTCCCAACCCCGCTCCCGCTTCCCCGTCTCTTCCTTCTCCCCGAGGAACTGCCAAGGACGGGGAAAGACGCTTCGCCCGATCGAGATCAAAGATCGAGAGAATCGAGAATCGATCGCTGCAACGATCGCTGATGGAATGATCGCGGGCGTTCTTACTTCGTGCTCCTCACGGCGCGATTCCGATCTCCCGAGAGAATCGAGACGCTCGCGTTGACGACCGATCATCATCATCATCATCATTATCATCATCATCATCATCATCGCGCGGACCGGGACGCGAAAGTGCGGGAGGAACGAGGTGCGAAACGTTTAATATTTATTTAATATCTTCGCATTTCTGACAGTTCCGCACCGGCGAAACCGTTGCTTGGTTCCCACTGGCACTTTCGTACTTCTCGCACCTCGTTCGCACCTATTTCCTCCGCGTCTTATCCGGCTCTTATCGATCAGGCGAGTGCAAAGCATCGGCCAGTTCTCGCATGCAGTGACGAAAACGTCGATTCTCCGCCTGCACGTTTATGCATGAACGGACACGCGTCAATCGCCACGAGAGATGATCGCCTTGAATGTTCCCCTCGCGTCGATTAAGATCGATTCGGCAGCGATGATCGCTTCGCCGCTCCTGACGACGACGCGATCAACGAGGAACCGACACGACGCGCCTTTCGAGGCGCGAGATCAAAGCGCGTCCGGGACGAATCTCGCAGGAAGGTGTCGCAGTCGCTCGATAGTGCGCGTCGATAGTGGCACTATGATCGATTACGAGGACACATTCACCGGACAGCTGTAGAACTAGATAGACGCATTAATGGTCACTTACCTGCCGGCTGAAAGAAAAACATAATCAAGCCCGCCGTACAACGCCGGCGACACAATCGTACCTGCGTATGCCGCACGTAATCGAATCGTGCACGCTCACGTAACAGCGCGCACGTAACGTAATCTTTCCTCTGTCGGTTTTTTCTCTCTATCGAGGATGTGACAGGTGGTGATTAGAGAAACAAATGAGAACACAGACGGATTATTAAACCAAATAGTACATTTCTTATTATATATATATATATATATAAAAAAATGAAAATATATTAAAATGCATTTGATATTGCTTAGAAATAATAATAATAATATTAATAATAATAATAATAATAATAATATTAATAATTATAATGTGCGTGTGGCAATAATAATAATAATAATAATAATAATAATAATAATAATAATAATAATAATAATCGTAATGATAATCAATCGTGATCGTAATAATGAAAGTTGCAGTAACCGTAACTCCGATCCAGATAGTAGCAGTAGAGCGGCAGCGATAATGATCGTAATAGTGATCGTAGTAAAATAACGGCAGCGGTAATGACGGCGCACGTGATGACAGAAGTCAGTGTAACGAGGACAAACAATAAAAAAAAAACAAAAAAAAAATACAAAAAGAAAAAGGGTAATTACGAGAAGTAACTCCTCGTCGGCGAACCGACGAAGTTACGGGTAAATAGTAATAGACGGTAGCACATACATATGCGATAACGACAGCACATTATCGTGTCAACGTGGCGGATATAGCAATAAAAGAAGAAAAAGGTGAAGAAGAAAGAAAGAAAGAAAAAGGAAAAAAAAAAAAAGAAAAAAACGAAACCAAGAACGAAAGAGGAAAAGAAGAAAAGAAAAAAAAGGGGGAGGGAAAACGTGCGACAATAACGGTGGACATGTCGATGAACGGCGGTTCGTGTCGATGTGGCGATAATAAAGGTGATAGTAACGCAATCGTGCTGTGCAGTAACAATCATGACAGCAACACGACAGCAATACAGCGGCGTTGATGACGGTTACGATGGCGTCAACGAAATGTGTCCGATTATATATGTATATATAATTGATATGTATATACTATGTAGATATATATATATAATCCAGACATCACGAGAAATAACATAACGGATTATCACGGTAACGCACGGTTCTCCATTCGAAGACCGACTCGCGCTTGCGGCGCGCGAAACGCGAACGGCATCACGCTGCATCGCGCAACGTTCACGAGCGACCTTACGAGGAAGCTTCTTAAATCACTGGATCGTTGATCGATCGATCGATCGATCGATCGATCGAAGCGCACGCGCGACGCGCGTTTGCGTTTGCGCGCGAGTGCGACGCGGTCTCGCGAGACGTGTTGTTTTGTACCAAAGCAGAGAAGAGAATCGCGTCCGAGGATCGAGGATCCACGGACGAACGTTCTCACTTCATCAAAAAGTCTGTCGAGGGTCTGAGGGGGAGGGGCGGGGGCGGGGGACCGGGGGGRGGGAGGGGGTCGAGCGAAAAGGGTAAGCCTCCCCGTAGTCTTCCCCGCGCGATCCCTGCGTCGGTCCTTCCACTCCCCTTCCACCTCCCGCCCGCCTCCTCCCCTCGGTGCGTTTACGCACTCGGCGGCGATAATGTGTATGCGCGATAATGTTAATAACCGGGAAAGCTGTCTGCGCGATATCAACGCAGAAGGGATGGCCAGACGTAAGTAACGCGAGTAACGGAATTCAGGCGGCTTAACGCGCTGCGGAAGCTGCGGAAGCGGCGAAGGCGAGATCCCGCGCCGCGTCCCTTGCCCCGTCTCTCTGTTTTCCTTCTTCCAACGCGGGATATTGGTATTCTGTAGGTTCGCTTATCGGTTTAGGGGAGAGTAACGGCAGGGAGGATTGAAAGGGAGTGGAAGGGGGGAAGGGGAAGTTGTCCTGATCGGGAAAGCGAGCGCGTGCGGGCGGGTGCGACCGCAAGTCACGCGCTCATTGCAGAAAAGTTGAAAAGGGGGGGGGGKGGGGRGSGRGGGAGGGGGAACGAGAGGAAAGGAAGGGAGAGGGTAGTGGAATGATGGAGAAACCGGGGATGCATGGGAGATGCACTGAGCACCCCGTTTGCACGTGCGACGAGCGTCTCGGCTGTTGTACTACACGGTCGATCTTAACATTACACCGATTATTAATACGTACACTGGCGCGCCTCTTTCTTTCGGCGGCGGGGAAATTAAGAGTAAAGAAAAAGGGAAAAGCGAGAGGAAACGCGCGTTCGTCGTTTCGCTCAGCTTAACTCGACCCGATGGTCGACTCGACGCGAATTTTCTTTTTTCTACTACGCATGATCTCGGCCAATCTTCCTCCTCCTCCTCCTCCTCCTCCTCCTCCTCCTCCACCTCTTCCTCTTCCCCCCTCTCTATCACTCTTTCTCTCTCTCTCTCGCTCTCTCTCTCTCTCTCTCTCCCTCTCTTTCTCTCCCTCTCTCTCTCTCTCTCTCTCTCTCTCTCTCTGTCAGACGCACGGACGCGCGTCCATCAATAAATCGATAAACTCTTTAACTTAACATTTAGGTACTTTTAAGCAACGATTTGGTAACATCAGTCAAGAAATTTTCACGCATCAGTCCGATATCATTATCACGGTACGCGTCAACTAATTAACAATACAAGATCGCGATTGTGAAATACGTATCAGTCGTCCAGATCAGTCGTCGATTCAATCGTGTCGCAGGACAGCGGCGAAGAAAGTAAAACGAAAAAAAAAAATAATAAAAAAGGAGAAAGAAAGAAAAAAAAGAAAAAACATATATATATATATGTATATAATACGCAAACGACGTGCGGCAACGCCGCACACATGTGTACATAGAATAGGGAATCCCCTCTCTCTCTYTCWCCCTCTCTCTCTCTCTCTCTCTCTCTCTCTCTCTCTCTCTCTCTCTCTCTCTCTCTCTCTCTCTCTCTCTCGCTCTCCATCTATCTATCTCCGGCGAATCAGGTTATGTCGGTTACGCGCGACGACTCGCGCAGATCTATACGTCCGCGCGTCCCTCCCTACATCTCCGATGCGATAAATGGATCTCGCGAAGCTGCGCGGCCCGCCGCGACACGTGCGAATCAACAAATATCTTCAGTCTTTCGTGCTCCGGAAGCAAGACACCCCCCCTCGTCGGATAGTCGGCGGCGCGTCCGCCGGAAGAATCGCGGCCGCTAGCAGCGTTTCCAACGCGAGGCGTCGGTAGCGCCGCGTCCGCTGCGGTCGCGCGTTCCGTCTTCAAGCCCGGATGGGGGAGGATCTCCGCTCAGGAATTTTTTCGGCGGATACGAAGCGCGTCGGCGCTGAGAACGTTGTTTCGTTCAGTGCATCGTCGTTCAAGTACCAATGCGTCGACTCGAGCCGATCGCAAGAGCGTCTCTCGCGATTCTCTTCGCGAATGCGTTCGCGGGGAATCCCACGCAAGGATTACTCGCGTTATCACGAATAGCAACGAATAACGGGAAGCGTTTCGTTTCGCCGTTCTCACAACGCCAGGCGTACTCTTCTCCTCTGCTTCCTTCCTCTTTCATTGCATTCATTGGTAGCTCCCACCCCCGCCGCTATCGAGAGCTGCGATAGCGATTAATGATCCGCCCTCTGATGCGCCCTTCGCGGCCCTCACGAGCCTCCCCTCATCGCCCCTTGAAGAAACGACGCGCGACCGACCACCGACGATAAAGAACGACGTCGCAGCAGCCTCGTAGCGTAAAAGCGCGTAACGCGCGCGCGCGCGCGCGCGCGTTGAACGTGAAACATAAAGCCGGCTGGTAATCTGTTGGCTACACGATATCGCGCGTTACCGGAATAATAATAACGCAAAAGCGAAGAATTAAATGAACGATAAACAAAGAAGGCGCTCAGATAAACCTCTATTAATATATAAATTGTAGTTAAATATTCAGTCAAATTTACATTAATTTCATTAATAATTTATTATTCGCATAATATCGCACCGACCGCTGATCGGAGGGCAGATATATATATATATATATATATATATAATATATATATATATATATATATATATATATATAATATATATATATATATAATATATATATATATACATATATATATATTATATATATATACACATATATACGTGCATGTATATATATATATATATATATATACGTGTATGCACATGCGCATGCACGCGTGTACACTTGTGTGCGCGCAAATAATGTACAAACGTACACAGACCTATCGTCACGCACGCATATATAAATATATGTGTACACATATTTATATATTTATATATATATATATGTATATATATATATATATATATATATATATATTCGCAATTATATTTGGCCATTTTTACAGTAGTCACAAATCCCGTTCTCGTCGAATAAATCTACTAATTTAAATATTTATCAATATCAGTTCTTTCTTATCTCCCGACCACTATAAAATTGTGTTCGTTATTCTTGTAATTTAAAGCTTCGTTCCTCTTCCTCGTTCCACTTCCTCCGTTCTTTCGACTCAACAATCTCCCATTGCTCTTCTTCCTTTCTTTCTCTTTTTTCTCCATTTTGCCTTCATTATCGTTATTCCTCAACGCAAATCCTCCAAATTATTTGCGATGATGCATTCCGTGTCGCACGTAATTTCGCGTCGAAGGAGACGCGTGACGAGATTCCTCGGCTCTTACGAGAGAAAACGCGACTTATTGCTTCCGATAGAATCCGAGGATGGCGATTCGAATTCGCTTACCAATCCAAGAAGCATATCCGCGTTTCTCTCTTTTTCTTTTTCAACGACAGAGCATCGAAACAGCTACTTGACGCGCCAAGGCCATAAACTTTCCGATTAAGGTCCACCGAAATCGACTCTGTATCGTTACCTCATACTTTACGCTAACCGACACTGCAGTGACATGAAACGAGTTTCATCGTTTGTCCCAAAATTATCCGCGACGCCGCGGAAGCTACGTTAATTCGGATTAACGCGAGGAAGAAACGCGGAAAATACGTGCGACCCAACGATGCATCCCGTAAAACGTGATTTAACATAAATTATCATAGCCTATCTATAAACGCATTCAACACGCATGCACACTTGCATCAGAGATTGCCTATATGCGAGCGGAAATGTGAACGCACCGATATACGCTCGTGCGCGACGCCCGGCGTCGCCCGCTGAATAAAAAATAAAAACCCGCGCGGCTCCGTTCGGGATTCCCCCGCGTGCGGTTCGGGGGGAAAAAAAAGAGAAGGAAAAGAAAGAAAAGAAATAACACACGAGGCTGGATGCGGCGCTTTATCTGCGCAGCGTGCGACGACGCGCGGAACTCTCGTCGGGCGGAACCAATCACGCGGAGAAAATCCGTCGAAAGGCTTCCGCTTCGAAATCGCTCGACGACTCTCGAGTCGACGCCGATTCTCGCGACCTTCCAACCTGCGTGATCCTCGCGCTTCGCGTGTATCGGCGAGACCGACGCGAGCGCGGAATAACGCAACGGTGATCCCGTCTCGCTACAAGCCCAGCTCCGCTCTGGCCGTCCGCGTCGCGACCTCGAAGTCTCGCGGGACGTCTCCCCCCTCCCCCTCCCCCTCCCCCGGGGGGTTCGAACTAACGCGACCCGGTTACGCGCGATTTCTTAGCCCTAATCACCGCCACCCCCGCATATCGGCATTACGGTGGGCTCACATCCGCTCGCAATCGCGTTCTCGACATCTCTCGTCGAGAGGTCGCGCTCGCACTCCCACGGTGACCGCGAACGCCGTCAAGAAAAATAGAAGATATCTCTCGTTCTCCCCTCCCCCCCCCCCCCCCCCCCCCTCTCTCTCTCTCTCTCTCTCTCTCTCTCTCTCTCTCTCTCTGTCGTTATCTATTACATCGCGGAAGCAACACGCCCCCCATGATCGCGCGTTAGAGCGATCCGCGGTGAGTCACGAGTTGGTTCGACCTCGCGACCTGCCGGCTGCCACGCGCGATGCGAAAGCCAATCGCGGATCACGTAAGCTCCCGGGCCTCCCACGAGGTCGTCGTGGTTGTACTAAAACGTTTGCGTTCACAGTGATGCGGTAATGAGTACGCATGTATACGTGTACGACTGCTGTTCGGACGCGAGTGGATCCTAATCGGTGGCGGACAGCGCGAGCGGTGTCCGAAACGGAAGCAGACGCGGAGAGACGTCTTCCAGTCTTTCGGGTGTCGCTGGTCGGTCGCGTCTCGCGGACCATTCGTTCCTGCGCTGTTAACGGCGCGCGTGACCCGCGTGTCCCGTCGTTTTCGCGGCCGTTCCTTAAATCGTGAAGCCGTGTCAATGACCGCGCGATCCGGACATTCGCGATCGGGAAAGCCTCGGAAGAGCGACTCGCTCCGACTCGAAAAGACATTCCGCGGTGGTGGGGACGGGGACTAACGCGCGGAGAGGAAACGCAGTCCCGGCCGGAAGTGGAGCAGTGCGTAGAGTACGTTGGAGGGACGGAAACGGCCGCGACACGACGGGGCGCGCAGCAAGAGCAAAGTATAATGTGCAATAATAATAGCGACAATAATATTAATAACAATATTAACAGCAATACTATTATTACGAATAATCAATAATAGAATGATAATAATTGCGATATAATATGAGTAATAATAATCGATAACAAAAAGTGAAAGGTACTTTATGTAAAATTCGTTAGGCGTCGTTAAAGACGAACGTAAGTCTAGGTGCAGCCCGCATCTAAAGCATTTCATATGGAATGAATATATTAGGGTAAAATATATATGTATGTGTGTATGTGTATATATATATATATATATATATATATATATATATATATATTAAACCATTGCATCTCTCTTTCATCTCCCCTCCCGATTTAAGCGAGGACGAAAGTGTTACGTATAAGAATATTCCTCGCAGAACCTAACGGCTAATTCGCGGCCTCTACTCTCCTCCTCTGACCTTTGGAAGAAACCCTCTCGCGTTCCCGTTTAAATTATCAGAAACCGTGTAAGTCGGGCAATATTTAACATCGAAACGATCAGAACCCGGAGAGTGCTCTCTCTCTCTCTCTCTCTCTCTCTCTCTCTCTCTGCCTATTACGTGGCTCGCTTGCAGTCTTATCGAGAACTTATTTTTGGACGCTACCTACATTTAATTGGACGATTGTGTCTTCGACACTAGAAAGCTTTCTCCAATAATATATCCACTCTCGCGTTATATCGATCTAACTAATAAAGCCTAAATTAATCGTCGCGTTTCATAGCCAATAAGCGTTTTTGACACAGTTTCGACAGTGACTCGCCTCATTCTGCGCCGCAAAGCAATGTCGAAATTACGGCCAAAGTGCATCTACGTTTCTAGATATCTCCGGTTAACGATCGACGAGATCGAACACAATTCGCGATTCGAGTCCGCGAGCTACCGCGTGGCGGACGCGACCGGGTCATGTCGATCCTCCGAATAACATCGCGAAGGAGATGTACTTCCGTACGTCTGTCGTATATTTTCCATCGATCCGCCCGTGCGATCGATCGTTTATACGTTCCCGCGTAATCAACGGAAGGTTGAAAGAGATTAAAGAAAGAACAGAACAGGAGAACGTACTCGGGACAAACGTATTCCAGAGATATAAGTACAGGCGAGAAGTGCAAAATTAAGATTACGCTTGCAATCTTGCAATCCGCTGCGTGCGGCGGCACCGCGAGTGCCGGAGTGCGCGAATCTCACGTGCCCAGCTCTAAGTAATTCACTTGCGTCGAATCGCGTGCGAGTGTATAATAGTGCGGGACAAATCATCCGCCGGCACACTCTGGAGGATCATTACGCGCGCCGATTGGTAGATAAACTCGGTAGAAAGCAGAACCCTAACGAATCGTTTAATTGCACCCCCGTCAGTCTCATTCTTTCTCATCACAACATCGTCAACTAATTAAATCCTAAGAATCCTTTTGAAAGCTCGGCACAGCTCCGTCGTCTAATATCACTCATCGGGAATCTCCTCCGAAACGTCGCTGAAACAGAATCCGCGGCGGAGGATTGGGGGGGGGGGGGACCACCACATGCGAAGAGAGGACCGCGCGCGATCCAGAGTCCCGCGCGATCGTCGACGATCGCTCGCGCATTTTGGAAGCACTGAATTTCTCGGAGCGACCTCTCTCTCTCTCTCTCTCTCTCTCTCTCTCTCTCTCTCTCTCTCTCTGTCAATCTCGCGAAAATCGTCGCCTACGGACGCTCGTGATAGAAGATTTCAGGAGACACACACACACACACACACACACACACACACACACACACACACACACACACACACACAAACACAAACACGCGCGCGCGCGCACACCGAGGCGGGCGCGCTCATACAGACATACATCGTGAACACAATGACGACGACAATTTCCTACCGTCCGAGAAGAACGACCGAGCCTCGCCTTCCTGATGAACCGCGTCCTCGCGGAACGAACGAACGACCGGCTAAAAAAGAAGTCACAGATCCTACGTCCTAACGCGCGCTCCGACTCTGGTCCCAAAGGGATGAAAAACCCATTATGATGAATGCGCAGTCCACAAGATGACAATTAACGTAATAATCGTATTCGCCAAGTCTCATACGAGAAACGGTCCGTGACTCGAGGATCGGCGCAGATCCGCGTCGCGCGTCCGCTGATGGTCGCCTCGTCTCGGCGCGACCTTCCACCATCCTGACGAATCGAGTTCCGAGACGATCGCGGCCATTGCCGGGAAGCAACCGCGTGTCCAGAACGCGAGCGCAGGTATCGCGCGTAATCACGCGCAATGTTACGTCTATCAGGGAAGCCGCGGCTGAGGCGCGCGATCGAGATTGGATCCGATCACGGACTGAGGGCATTCCTCTTCGCGGCGATTCGACTCAGTCGTTCCGGTTGAGCGGCTGAGACGAGGGAGAATCCGCGGCGTTCTCCATCGGCGTTGGCCACGCCGCGCGATCGCGACAGCGTGGACCCGCGCGCGCACGCGCGCGCGCGAGGATTCGCATAGTCCCTATTAAGCTCGTTTCGTCATGTCCCTCGGCGCGTGAGACGCGCGCGTGCGTAATCGCTTCTATTTCTGCCTACGGTGGTAGATGCTCTTGTGATTGTTCAGGCTGTTCAGCGTCCTGAACACCTTGTGGCAGACCGAGCAGACCGCGTTGTTCAGTGGCTGATAGTGCTGCTGCTCTTTGTGCCGTTTCAGGGTGAGCTTCGTCGAGAGGGTCTTGCCGCACACGTCGCACGTGTAACAGATCCCCGGCGGCAGCAGGCTGCCGTGCAACGGATGCGACAGTCGCATCGCGAGGATCGCCGATGGCGGACCTGAGATCCGGATAGCGTTTCCATCATTTCGCGGGGGAAGGGGTTTCCGCAGTTTCCGTTCGACGCGACAGCGTAGGGGCGTCGTCGCCGTTGGGGACGCGGCGCGGACGCGAGGGCGAGAGCAAGGATGGTTTTTTTTATTTTATTCAGTTTTTTTTTTTTTTTTTTTTTTTTTTACGACACGGACAGGTGACGCGAGGAGTCGCGCGGAGGAGACGCATGCGTGAATCGATAAACGTGGGACCCCGGAGAGAAAGAGATTGAATGCGGCGCGC
Organism: Eciton burchellii; assembly: GCA_020341155.1. Classification (NCBI taxonomy): domain Eukaryota; kingdom Metazoa; phylum Arthropoda; class Insecta; order Hymenoptera; family Formicidae; genus Eciton; species Eciton burchellii. Next base: position 4,437,402 of record JAHMML010000006.1, read on the forward strand.
GAGTTGATAAATACGATAAAAAGCGAATCGAGCACGCGCGATCAAATATGAAAAAGCAGAGATGTAGTAAACAGGTAGTGGCACAGGCAGAGACGCGTAAAGCAAAAATAAAGCAGAGCAGATGTGAACCAGCGCGAAAGGGAGAAAACGAGAAATATACAGAAAGGAAGAGAGAGAGAAAGAGATATATATAGATAGATAGATAGATCGAGAGATAGATAGATAGATAGAGAGAGAGAGAGAGAGAATAAAAAAGAAAAAACAATGCAAAAGAAAAACGATAGAGAGAGAGAGAGAGAGAGAGAGAGAGAGAGAGAGAGAGAGATATCAAGAACCATAGTCCGTTACATATGCATCGACACCCAATTAAAAAGAAATATTTCCATTACGAACCAATATTTGTGGTGTAGGAGGCACACGGAGAGCCACGTGTGTGGATGGACCCCCAGCGCAAGTCCGTGTTCGTGAAGGTAGCGGGTAGGTACACACAGAACAATGACGAACCAGAGCCAAACGTATAGCCGAGCGAGCGGGACCGGGAACAAACAAGAACAAAGATACGACTGCTATTAATATCACTGGACAAGATTAGTTACGATACGCTGCTAAGTTTTATTCTTGCATGATTAGGGCTAGAGATGGGCCGATATGCGGGGCGGAGGGGCGGAGGAGAGGCCGCGAGGTTGGGGAGGTTCTCGATTGGACGGATGGGCGCGGGTGAGGTCGGAGGTTGATTGCTTGGCCCGGGAGGGGCTGGAACGAGTGGAGACCGGTTGAAAGAGAGTGGGCTGAGGGGTAGGGGGTGGGAAGCGGGGATGGAGCTGGCGGGGGGGGGGGGGGGGKCGATCGACGGCAAACCGGCAAAGTAAAGGAGTCGCTTCGTGTGAGCGAGTATCGGCACTCTTAATGATGGCTTAGTGTTGAAATGTTTCTACGAGCCACGAGTGGGATGCTCGTGAGTTTCGTCACTGCGTTTCTGGCCGCATCATAGCCGCAGAGAGAATTACATTTGTGGCTCGGAGCTCTGGTTTGTCATTGGTCATGCATAATAAATCGCGCTGATGTCGTGGACCACCGATGATCGTGCGATTCCCGCGTGCGGACTCATCGCGTGAGAGAAAGAGGGAGAGAGAGAGAGAGAGAGAGAGAGAGAGAGAGAGAGAGAGAGAGAGAGATCTTCGTGGCGTTTCCCGAACTACGTGCGGATGCAACCGGCGCACGTCCGTTCCGGTTTCACTCACGACCGCGCGTGGAAGCGCACTCTGGAAGCGCCACCAAGATCTCACCCTTCGCGGTAACGAAAAGTCCAGGACGGGCGAGCGCAATCGTTTCCCCGTCTTTGAACGTTAGCTTGAACGAATGCGACAATGTTGCAAAATGACGCGACTTTCACTGCCGATGCGACGACACGGTATACAAAGCAGCATTCCCTCTCCTTCTTCTGTCCGGCATTTGTCTCGCTTTATAATACCTGATGAAACGTAAGATCGAGCACTGCGAGCCTAGGAGTCGCAGGAGGGAACACCGGCTGACCGAAAATCGGCGTGGCAGTAAATTACGCTCGATGACGCTCTTCACCGTGATCCATGAACGCGAGATACCGAAGAACGCGGCACATAAACGATAACCGACGAGGGAGAGGGGAGAAACAAAAAGAAGAGAGAGAGAGAGAGAGAGAGAGAGAGAGAGAGAGAGAGAGAGAGATTTCAAGCGAGCTTAAGCGACGGGGTGTCCGCACATACCTTTCTCCGAGCTATAAAAGTAAATGTACCGCTTTCTTCCGGCGTATTAACTTTGACTTTCGATGGAAAAGAGAAGTAGCGTCCGGTTGAT
>JAHMML010000006.1:4444234-4492980 GCA_020341155.1 Eciton burchellii
ATGATTAATGGCACTCTCGTAGCCTTCAAGAGCTACCAGCAAAACTCCTCCTCTCCCCCTCTCTCTCTTCCTCTCTCTCTCTCTCTCTCTCTCTCTCTCTCTCTCTCTCTCTCTCCCTCTGTTCTCGCGCGAGGTTCTCACGTGAGACGTGGGCGGCTCGCTCATTAGAAAACAATGTCGTTGTTTCGATCATGCCCTTCGTTCTCGGTCGTGTCGAGTCTACCATCGCTATAACCGCTGATAAGCCGCGTTAACGGCAGAACGAGGGCCCTCTTAAACGTAATTGCGATCTCGCGAGTCGCGGGAACAATGCGATCCGTCCATCTCGGCAAGCGAACACGGCTGCGCGCGCGAAACGCGGTAATATTCGGTAATCTCTTTGTACGTATCTAACTGTAGCGTCATCTCGGCAAAACGTCACGACGAGGCGAGCCCGATTGGCAAATAATCCGCTCCATGGAACGGGACCGACCGTAACTTTAACGGCGAACTTTTACGTACGTACGCGCGACACACTCGCTGACACGGCAGCGAGATAGCGCAAACTCTTTTCTCGATAACGTGATAATTCAGGATCATTCAGCGGCAGATGTTCGACATCTCGCTGGGCAAGTGTCGTTGACTAGTAAGAGCTTTCGGATACGAGCACATCAAAGGATGCGAGAAGGGATGCCCTCGAAACGAAGGAAATTCCAGGATCGGGAGCAGCTAATCCTGACGATCTCTCCAAAATGCTAGAAATGGTCGCAACGGACATTGCGACCTCTCTTGCGAGCAAAAAGTATCCGCCTGGAAGAACGGGGACGATTCTCGCATTCTCGTGTGTAAAAATATCGAAGCTCGGACAGCGCAGAACGGGCAGAGGTCGCGCCAAGCCGCGCAACTAAAGCCACGTGACATGATCATCACATGCGGGTTCAAACGGCGAACCTAATGTCCCTAGAACTGCCCCGCGTTCACAGGCGGGGCAGGTTAGCACCGATGACATCTTTGGCCGCAACTGAGGTAATTTTCACCGTGGAACTAAACGACTAGCAACAAAATCGCGCTACTAATACTGTCGGGATCGTTGACTAAACTAACAGCACCAGCGCAGTGTACAGAGTGCATGGAGACGTCGGTAGGACGCGTTCGCGCGGGAACACGGCGTGCTCGCGATGCAGGCAGGTACATTCGATGCACTCGATATGATTCCCTTCTCCTCGGCCAGCAACGGATCAGCGAGGGCTCGCGTTCCGTGTTCGCACTCTCGTGTTGGCTCTTCAAGCTCTTTGTCCTTTCGAACGCGCGTCCTAGATCGCCGCCGTCGATCAATATGAGATCTCGCACTTGGTCTCGAGCTCTTTACGGTCCTTCCTAGCGTGGTATTGGCTCTTGTGACTAACCAGGCTGTTCCTGGACTTGTAGCTTCTGCCGCACTGATCGCACGACAAGGACTGCGGCACGTAAAAGTGCGTGTCGGCCAGATGCCTCTGCAGGGACCAGGCGCGCGAGAAGGTCTTCTGGCAAAAGTTGCAGTAAGTGCGATTCGACGATTTCTGTTCTTGTTCGTTGTTGTACGCGCGCGATGCGTTATCCTGTTGCTGTTGCTGTTGCTGTTGCTGCTGCTGCTGCTGCTGCTGCTGCTGCTGCTGCTGCTGTTGCTGCTTCGATTGCGAGGAACCGTTCTGCGATCGCAGCCATCGCAGATCCGCGAAAGACGCCGCCGCATCATTAGCCGAGTATCTTCGGGACTGCTGCTGCTGTTGCTGTTGTTGCTTTTCCTGCCGATGAGCTTGATCGTGGCGATCCTCGCGCGTCGAATCGAGATCCGCCTGTCTCTCGATCGCGTCATTCGACAGGAGACAAGACTCGAGCTCCTCCATCTTTGGCGAGATGGGCTCTGATTTCAGCACAATCTCCATCTCATCGTTAATGTTGTCTAAGAGATCGATTATCGGCAGGTCTTGATGGTGCTGCGGCTGCACCATCGCTTCGCCGCACCGATTTGTACTTTGGTTCGATTGCTGTATTTGTTGTTGGTACTCGATGTTGGTAGCGGACTGCCAACCCCCGTCCTCCTCGGCGACCTCCTGGTCTGCAACCAAAGAGGAGGGGGCTGAGTCCAACCGGATTCACGCGACATCATTTACCATAACGCACAAATTTCAGTACGGAAACGGACATTTACTTCCTTCCCCCCATCTCTCTCTCTCTCCCTCTCTCCCTCTCCCTCTCTCTCTCTCTCTCTCTCTCTCTCTCTCTCTCTCTCTCTCTCTCTCTCTCTCTCTCTCTCTCTTCTTTCTTCTTTTTCTCTCGCAAGCGCACACATACATGCATACATCAATACACTCTCCCGTATTTTCTCTCTCTCTCTCTTCCTTTCTCTCTCTCTCTCTCTCTCTCTCTCTCTCTCTCTCTCTGTCTGCTTTTTACTTTTTCTTTCTTCTTCCTTTCAGTAAAATGCAACGCGCATAGCTGTAACTATAGCTCTCGATAAAAGTAGATTTTGAACTCTTCTAAAACGGGCAATATATCCGGCGGTTGTATTCTTAACGCGAGATCGAAGAAGAGATGGAAACGACGTCTCATCGTAGCATCGCGGGATCAATAAGCCATAACCGATCTGGGGAAGCTTCGAGCCAAGTCTCTCTCTCTCTCTCTCTCTCTCTCTCTCTCTCTCTCTCTCTCTCTCTCTGCATGTTCCCAAAGAATTGATAGCGAAATGGTATTGATAGAATCTGGTAGCACGAAGTGGTCCGACTGATCGTTGGCGATCGGCCATCGAGTCGCCAAGAGCGCCGACACTCTCGGTACCCTGCACTCCGGGCAAGGTCCATCGTTCATCGGGCGAGACGTCGATAGGACACTAACGATCATCAACAGAAGCCTGGCAGAGTTTGCGACGCTTCTTTGCGGGATTTTACCCAGCCGGTTACCCGTGGCAACGCGCTACCCCACGTCCTCGGTCCTCCGCTCTCCACTTTGCCCTTCCTCTTCGTGTTTCGCGCCCCTCGTGATCCTGGCGCGCGGGCGCGCGCGTGTTCGCCTTCCGCGTACCCCCGCGCGCCCGTCCCGGAGCGTTCCCCCTCGCGATACAACCGTGAAGAAGATATATATACGTGGAATGCGTATTATTCTTAATAACCCCCGTATACCGTTACGCTGTATTATGACTGATGTTGACTTTGAGCGCGGTGAGAGGACCGCCGCGATCGATAAGCTGCTCCGTTCCAGCTCCGAACGAGTCCGCGGGGCGTCAGAGAATTCAGCGCGCCTTTAAGAATCTCAAATCGACCTCGCGCGCGCGCGTATCCTCCCCTTGCCTGCACAGCCGGCGGCCTGCCCGAGTCGGGTCTACCTGACTTGGTCGCGCTAAGCCGACCAGCCGACCGAATACGAGATGTGACATAATCGGCCATACGTACATCGGCCCGGATTTATACATTTCCAGTTGGGGAACCTACGATCCAATGTTCCACGATGCGCGACGGGGCGAGGGGAGGGGGGGAGGGGGAGGGGGAGGCCGCTTCTTGCCGGCGTTCCGCGCAGGAGCGGCCAGCCCCGCCGCGGAATATCCGTCCACGTTCTAAGCGGTGGAAAGCGGAGAAAACGCGGAATGAGAGAAACAGGGAATGAGAGAAAGAAGAAAAGGCGGAAAAAGAAAAAAGAAAAAAAAAAAAGGAAAAAGGGAAGATCGCGGTACCGCCGAGTAACCCGTTCTCGCGCTCCTCTCGCGTACCCACCTAACCTCTCCCTTCCCCTACTTCTACCTACCTCCCTAACCTCCCCAGCAACGAGTAGGATGCGGACGGGCGTCCCGCAATAGACGAGCATTATGCCGATAGACGAGAGCAACCCTTTTTCCCGCAGCCCGGCCTGGCCAAGAAAGGAGGGCGGGGAGGGAGAGAGGGGCGGGGAGGGAGGGCGGGCGGGCGGACGGATACAGACGGCGCATTCTGTTCACGGCCGAAACTCGTACGGCCGAGAGGAGAGGACGACACGTTTGACGGCGCGCGCGCAAGAGAGAGAAAGAGAGTGTGTGTGAGGCGAGAACGGGGGGGGGGGGGGGAGAGTTAGACGGCGCGCACAAAGCGAGCTAAAGTTTTCTCATGTAGATTGCGCTCGCTATTCTTAGCGAGAAGCGGCCGTTCTCTAACAGCGCAAATACCGCTCGCGATATAAGTCGCGCCTCTCCGCTCCCCCCGGCCCGCTCTGCTAATCTACGCAGATTAAATGGCGGGAGAGGCGAGGAGAGGCCCCGGCGAATGTTCGATTCAAGGTGCATTAACGGTTACATAAACGCTTCATTAAGTTCTATCGTCTTTCGGTAATAACACGCGCGATTATCCGGCCAAAACCGTATGCACAAGGTCAATCGGGATAATAACAATGCTGGAATATTTTTTCAACGATAAAGCGCCGGCGGTATAAAATCGTTAAAAGCGATAATATTTATTTAGAATGTTGTTACAAAAGCAGAAATTGCAGCCACGTATGCTGCACACCAGTGCAGCGGCAAGATACCGTTCGGCGTCTCCTCCGTTGCACGACGGGAGAATGTATAAATTGCGCGCGCACACACACACGCACACACACACACACACACACACACACACACACACACACACACACACACACACACACACACACACACACACACACACACACACACACACACATGTATATATATTATATATACGTGGATACAATTTTATAATTTATAATCAAAACACTCGCATGCGCGCGGAGAGGTGGACGGAAAGTAAAATTGGAAACTAGTGAGCGCGAGCGCGAACGCACTTGACTTTATGGTTCCCAACTTCGCGGCTGTTTCGGACTGATTTGCGATTGGGTTGTACTCGAGTTACTTAACTCATTATTAAGTCTATATATATTAATCGGCGAGTACGGGTAAACAGATTGCACATCGCGTTCCCGATCGCGCATCCGTCTTGTAGAATGTGCGCGTTCTAAAAATCGCAGATAAAGGAACATACGTAAATAGATAATCGCTGATAACATCAAGGAAAGTCTACCCGTAATCGCGCGATCGATATTGTAACCTCTCCTTCCTCTCTTTCTCTCTCTCTCCCTTTCCCGCGTGCTGCTCGCAGTATCTGCGACCGTTCCGGCAATCGCGCGGCAATAAGCGTACGCTCGTTCGCATCGTTGGCGGTCGATCGTGGCGTCCTTTAAATCTATTCGCGCGATTCTCCATGAACGAGGAAAAGCCTTGGGAGAGATCTCGTCAAAAGATCACGAGTCACGACCAAGTGAAGTGATACGGCACAAAAGTGCAATCGCTCTGCCCTCCTTGCCCCCCGCCGCCGCCGCCACCCGCCTCTCTCTTTTCCGCAACCCGCCCGCGCCGCTCATTCTCTCTCTTTCTCTCTCTCGCACGCACGCAGTGCGCGCGCGCGCGCGCGCGCACTATATGCCACTTCTTTCTTTATTCCCCACCATATCGTTGTCTCTCTAACTGCTACTCGTCCTCTCGAATTCACTTGTCCCTCCCCACCCTTCCCCCTGTCACCCCTCGCTCATCCGCCACCGCCGCCGCCGCCGCTACCGCCGCCGTCGCCGTCGCCGCGCCCCCGCCCTCACTCCCCGCGCGCCAATGCGTGCCCACACTGTTGCGCAGTTTTCGAGGTCACTTCAAGTTCATCATCGATAATAGCGCAGGCAAAAACAAGCAGCTAGACCTGGTCGTCCCCGATAAGTACGTACTACAGATAAAAAATTCCGTCGGATTTGGTTCGGAGAGCGAACTTTCGTTTGGCCTTGGCGGGCGCCGCGCGTCCATCCGAGAATACGTACCGTTAATACCGCGGCAGGGGTTCCCTAACCCGAGTTGGCGCGCGCGACGCATCCTACTACTGGTCACGTGGATCCAAAGATCGCGAGAGTAAAGGAGGAATAATGGCCGATTTCGAGGCGAGCTCGTCCTTGCCGAACGCAAGATTCCGGAACGGAGAACGACTGGTCGACTGGGTTTCGCTGCGAGACCTCGGCGAAACGCGCTCCAGGAGGAGAAGACAATGAGAGACACTTGTCATCGTGTTACAATTTGGAGAAGAACCTGCTCGAAGCTTCCGGCTTCCGGTCGATCATCTGATGGATCGAGCATCGATCGAGTTACGCGATCAAAGAATCGCACGAGCGCGTGCGACGAAAGAGGGATTCCCCCTTCTCGCGCGAGCTTGAGGCTAACACCGATCGTGCGATTGTAATTGCGCGCGAGGCGTGCAAATCGCTAACGAGGCACGTGTAAACTCGAGGCGAGTCGCGAAGACGGAACACGTCTGCTTGCCAGATCTCGATCGCGTATCGTCCGCCAGAGACACGCGCCAGGATTCATCGCCCACTTCCGGCGTGAAAACATTATCGACCGTTTATTCTCACGTGACCCGCCTGACCCACGTGACCCACGTGTTACGCGTGGCAGGATGAATGAACGGGGAGAAAATTCGAGCAGGCGCGCGTGCGAGAAATGAGAGCCACTGCATCGACACGATCATAGCTAGCGAGGCAGCAACCACGCAATGGAGGATGACGGGATGGTTAAAGGGGGGAAGATAGTATGAAGAGGGGTATAGAGAAACAGAGGAGAGAGAGAGAGAGAGAGAGAGAGAGAGAGAGAGAGAGAGAGAGACAGAGAGAGACAGAGAGAGAGAGACAGATAGACACGCTCCCGGTATGTCGAGTAAACAGAGCTAACGCTAGAAAGAGACGTACTGAGAGAAAGAGAGGAACGGTCGGTCGGAGAGGGAGGGAGGGAGAGCCATGTCACTCGTCGCGGGGGGAAGCTGTGACACAAAATTTCGCGGCCATTTATTCGCAGTCTCGATAGATGGCAGTGCGACGATCGAGCAGCCCGCGCTGCTTTCGCGGATTTTCGTTGTGCGTTACGCAATCGAGAGATTCCTCGCGGATCGGCGACGAGGTTTAAAAAACCGAGCGACTCGGGAGCGCCGCCGTGTCGCAACGGCCAGCGAGAGAGAAGAAGAGGAGGGGGAAACGGAGGGAGAGAGGGAGGGGCAGGGGATAAAGAGGCGACTCGAATTTAGCGAATTTAGCGAAATGTAATTGCGCGTGCGCGTGCGCGTGGAAACGGAAGCTAGAAACGTTCCTAGAAACGCGGCTCCGATCGGCGAAGCGCCGATCCGAACGACCGACTTTTAAAGCGAGCGGATTTTTTTAGATCAAATCGGACGCCGAAATATACTTTGGACACGCCGGCGGCGCGTCACCGACCATCGGACGGCCTCGCGCACTTTCCCCGATTGTGAAAATTTAGATATAAATTTTCGGAGACAAACTTGTACACAGGTATATGGATATGTCGAAAGGAAGAATGATGCCTCGATCCTTTCGATCGCGATCCCGCGACCGCGCGACAGTTACGTCTCTCGTCTACAATCGCAAGGAGCAAATCCGCATTCGGGATACGGAGGAGACAACTTTGAAATCGCCACCGAATAGAGGGCGCCCCATCGATCCGCAAAAAGAAGCCGCGCGAAAATACAACGCGCTTTATTTCCCTTCCTCTCTCTGTCTCTCTCTCTCTCTCTCTCTCTCTCTTTCTCTCTCTATGCGTTGTCGAAAGGCGATAGAACAAATATTTAGTTAGTACCGCGATGCATTGCGCGGCTTCGCCACGCCTGCTGCGACACACAAGCGCAGAAGAAAGATAAACGCGCGCGCGCGCGCGCGCGCACGAATTCAGGCACGTCGTAATCGATATTTTTGCGCCGCGCTAAGCTTCGCGACAGATTATCACCTATCTGCGCCCTCGCGTAAAGAGAAAAAAGGAAGGAAAAGGAGAAAAAAGAGGGAAAGAGAGCAGCGCCGCCGAAAAGAAGGAAAAATAATCGGAGCGAAGCTCGGCGGCGGCGGCGGCGGCGGCGGCGGCGCTGCGCGTGTACGTCACTCGAAACGCATTTTCGAGGAATAAACCGAGAGTGCCGGCGAGTGCCGAGAATACGCCGAGAGAAAACCGAGGCGAAAGAATGCACACGGACGTACGATGGCCCCCCGAGAGAGACTTTTACAACTTGACTTTTTGGTCACGTTCCTGCGTGACGAACGGCGTTGCTATTTTCGAAGTTGATACATCTCGCTTGTCGCTCTATAAATCCGCGAATCCGCGCCTCGGAAGCCCTGAGCTCTATGATCGCCGTCCGGCAGCGACATAATTCCCTAGATCGCCCGGTGATCTCCGCTCGAAAGGACCGATGAATCCATCTCGTTCTTGTTTACCGCGTCGCGTATTTGTTGCGTGCATTATGCACGCTCGTCCTGGCGTGACGCGCGGATTAGATTATAGGTTAGGTGCGATAAGAGCAGGCACACGCCGATATAATAACCTTAATTTCAGGAATTTATCTCGCGACTAATATTAGCTCGGCGCGATAGCAGCGGGACAAAGGGAAAGCTTCAGGCCGGATTGGAAAGTGATGTTTGCGGCCGCGTCGCGGAAATAGTCGCGCGCCATTAAGGCGCGTCTAATCGGCGGCGGGGCGGGAGCGCGCCCAGCTGGAAGATGTTGCTCTCGCATCGCGGGAGCGCATCTGTCGCGACGTGTGGACGTGACGCGCGAGTCGAGAATTGAGAGCAGCGTCGATTCGGCGGCGAGTATCGATATCACAGGGAAGAACGAGCCTCACGCGTGGAACTATTCAAAGGGCGCCGCGCGTCCGCGCCATTCATCGCGGAGACGCGGACTCCGGCTCTAATCTTCGATCGGTCGATTAATCGAACGCGAAGAATCGCAGGACTGGCGAGTCCAGGCTTCCGGCGATCCATCGCCGGGCATCCACCGCCAAAGTACGGCGACGGGAGAAGTAACGCTGACGCGACGAGGCAGAATAGGCAGATCAAGATCAGACGCGAGGTTCCGCGCTGTCGCGGGGCGATACACAATTTATCGTCTACATGCGGGCATATAAATACCCGGCGCGGCCGCTTCTCAGACGGTCTTTACGGGTCTTGCCCTCCCGCGCCGCGTAGGTTGTTAATATTCCTAAGAGCCCCCTAAGAGCCTAAGAAACATTCCTGGACCATCGTGGCGGAGAGACGCGCCCGGCGAGACGTCCCTCGGAAAGCGAGAGAGAGAGAGAGAGAGAGAGAGAGAGAGAGAGAGAGAGAGAGAGAGAGAGAGAGAGAGAGAGAGAGAGAGAGAGATCGCGCAAGGCTATTCTCCTCCGACGAGATATTGCATAAAGTTCGACGGGCCGGCGGGCGGCGAGTCGTGTCGCAAGACGTTGCCGTTTCTCTCGCCGCGGCGCGGAAGAGAGGGGCGGGGGGGAGGGGCCCGCGCCCGCGGGCGGGAGGAGCGGGGAGGGAGGCGAAACAAAGACGGGAAAAAAAAATTATATCATCCTCCCCGCGGCGGGGTGGGGCGGGGACGGGGCAACGATGACGACAACGACGGGCGACGCGGCCACGCATGAAGGAGCGCGAAACCACCGCGAGCGAGCGAGCGCGCGCGCGCGCGCTCGCTCGCGGCGCGTGGTATAATTTAATGTGTCTAATGATTCGCGGAGAGTGAGTGGCAGCAACACGACGACGAGTGGCGTATCCAAGGTCGTCGTATTTTTAGTTTAGGCCAATGTTTAGTTGGCCACGTTCGCCGCGCTCGTCGGAGATAGAGGGACCTTGAATTTCGCGGATAACATCTGCGAGCCTTATCGACAGCACGCTTTCCCCGGACACTCTCCTCCCCTCCCCCYYCCCCCYCCCCCMCCCTGCCTCTCTTACCACATACCTACCCCGCCGTCGCTCCCCCATCGGTTATCGTCCCCGATCGCCCGTCCCCGCGCGATAAACTTTTTCGGTACTAACCTAGTATAAAGCCAGCCGTTCAAATATTAATCGACAATGTGCGGCCGCACCTGAATTTGCACAACCGATCGATTGATTGATCGATCGATCGATCGATCGATCGCGGTGCAAATTCGCGAAATTCCCCTGCCACGCTCGTCAGCTGGAGGATACTAGCGGAAACGAGAAAGGAGAGGAAATACGGGCCGGCCGTGCGTCTCCGTCCGTCGTTCGCGGGAAATGCGTGTGGAAAGTGCGTGGAAATGCTCACGCACGCACGCACGCACGCACGCACAGGGCGCCGCTGTCGAAATCCTCTTGCGGAAGGTCACGCGCCGGGAGCGCGCTCGTTCCCGTAATTATTCCGCGATTATCTCTAGCAGAAGAGGCGGAGGAGGCGGAATGAGAGAAAGAGGGAGGGGCGGGGAGGGGGGRGGGGGGGGGGRGAGAGAGAGAGGGAGGACGATTCTTCACCTCAAGATCGCCGACGCGCGCCACGCGTGGCTTAACCGGCGGTCATCTCGCCGGCGCTCGTACGTCGAGCGCATTCCCGACGCCTCGCCACGCTAAACGGAGTTCGACCGATGTCGGTGACGTTGCGTTTCGTGCCTTTGGGTCGCGATGCAATCGGGAACCGTTAAGCCGACGTAACGAGGCCGAGATCGCGCCTCAGCATCCCGCGCGGCGCGATGATTGTCGACACACCTCGCAGCGCCGATACCATCAGAAAGATGGCTCTCTCTCTCTCTCTCCCTCTCTCTCTCTCCCTCTCTCTCTCTCTCTCTCTCTCTCTCTCTCTCCCTCCCTCTCTCCGTTTCCTGGAGTGTGTTTCTCTTTTCTTTCGACGCGCATCTTCTTCGACCGGTCGTGATAAGGTCACGTCAGAGGGCGATTGGAAGATGGAAGGAAAAGAGGAAGACCAGAAGATCTATCGATCAGCATCCTCTTTCGCGATCCTACGCGCTGAATCTAGACGAAAGCGAGAAATCCTAGGGAACATGCGGCCGGATGGAAGCCGAGCGCGCGATCGTCGCGGCGCTTTTTTCTCCTCTCTCTTTCTCTCTCCTTGTTGATGCAGAAGCGCACCTGCAACGCGACTAATGTCGCGACGACGTTGTATCGGCGATATCGCACCGCCGCGGATATTGATTCTATTGCGAAACTGCCTCAACACGTGTGGCACGTCGATGCTTGCGCGAGCGGGCGACGCTCGGTCGAGCGATACGGCAACGATCGATTATCGAGAAATCGGTACACTTACATTAAGAGCGCACAGAGAGCACAGCTGATCGTTCAAATCCGATCCGAGCTAGCGCCAAACGCGCTGCGTAAGCGCGTATGCGTGTGCACACACGCGCACACGCGCACATCGATGCTTACATCGCCGCCCTTCGACTCGCCGATCGCGTCGTCGCGATCGTCGACGATTCGATGTTGGAGCGATCGTATCTGCTAAAAGAGCTTGCTCTGCCCGCGAAACTCGGCTTCGTCCTGTCGACGAGCCCGCGGAATGCGGCGTTCTCGCTTCCGCGCGTGCGCGGATCTCCTCGAGACAATCGTCACTCGCGAGCAGGATCGTGACATCGTCGGGGTGGGTTTTCCTGTACGTTTGCGTTTGGCAAACCGGAATTGCGCCGGAATCGCCCAAATGAATTTATTGCGATTAAAAGTCGACCGCTCACGCAGACATCCTGCGTGCGCAGCGAGAGTATGTAAGACAATGGCGACGCTGATGCGCATTGATCGAGGTATTTCCGACGCGGTCCGATATTGGAAGAGATCACTGCTTTGCGTTCGCCGCATCCAAAATTACCGACAGTGCGACATTTGCCGCCGCTCTGACACGCTTTTTCTGGGGCACCTCAAGGGTCGTTAACGTCATCGCAATGTTTCTGTCCTCCTCGTACACAAGTACGAGTAGATAAAAAGACATAAATCGAAGATGCGCATCTTTCGCGCGATGCGAGCGAATCTTCTCGCGCGTGTGCGCGCGGGTGCGCATCCGGCGCGACAGAATCGCAATAAAATCCACACTGGCGGGACCCGAGTGTGGATTTATCTCTTAACCCGTATGGAATCTAGATAAAATGCGTAATTGATTCGATCGCGCGCGTGTTTGCCTGTTTGATCGCGGCGCGTCAAACGAGAACGCGAGTTACGCGGCCGTGACGAATTTCGCGCGGCGAGCCGCGCGAATCGCGAGCTCACGCTCGACTGTGTCCTGTCGGAGGTGTCGGCGGAGTCACGTCTCTCCGCACATGATTTTCATGATATGCAGTATGTAAAGGCGAATACGTAAAATGGTGCCGACGTAGTAATGATGATATCGACAGATGATTTTGGAACGCATGCCAATTAGAGTGGACCGAATAATCTTCCAAAGCAGATAGTAGTGCTCTTTCACCGCAACCAAGTAAAGTAAAGTATTCCTCATTCTCGTAATTTGTGATTTGTGGTTAGTCTGATGCATAACTGCACAGGTTCTCTTAGTTAATTATTTCTTTTTTCTTTATTTTTCTTTTTTTCTTTTCTTCCCTTTTCTCTTCTCTTATCAGAGCGAACCGCTACATCGCGTACGATTGTGCATCCGCCGCGATGTATCGACTGTCAGTGGAAGAGTAATAAAAGTAGCGCAGAGTGTTGCCCTCGAAAGAAATCAAAAGAATCGCGCGCAGGCAGCCGAGAGCAGTCTACTACCGCGATCTCTGCGCTCGGCGGCGACGAGAGGTGCAGAGAAGAGCCGCACCAGCGCGCAAACACGCGCGACACCGCGCGCGCGCGCGTAATTCACACGCGTGCGTCCGCACACACACGTTCTCGGCGCAAGCAATTCTAATGATTTCGCAGAGGGGCAGAGAGCTGACCAAAAAAAAGAAAGAAAGAAAAAAAAAAGAAAAAAACGAACGAACAAAGAAAAGAAAAAAAAAAAAARAAAAAAAGGAGAGAAAAAAAAGGAGAGGAAAAAAAAAGAAACAAAAAAAAAGAGGAAGAAGAACGAGAAGTCAACGAGAGTCAAGTTCGCTTACCTTGCGAAGTACCCGCCAAGTCCGGTGTTTGCAAGCCGTGGCCCAACCCTGGAAATTTCACTATCGTCACACGTAGTAACGGCAGTGTCGCTCGCGCGCAGGGTCTCGGCAACGGCCTGTACGCAGTCTCGCAATTGGAGGTGAAGGGGGGGGCGCAAAGGAGCTCCGTGCTCGGTGACTTCTCTCTCTCTCTCTCTCTCTCTCTCTCTCTCTCTCTCTCTCTCTCTCTCTCTTTCTCTCTTCGGCTCCAATCGAGCGAAAAAGGAACGCGATCGCCTCGAATCTGCGCGATCTGCGCTACGCGCTCGCGGACGACGACCAAACCCCCTGAGGAGCGCGTCGGAGGGGATGCACGTTGGCGATGCACGCGCGCGCGCGAGGGAGAGAGAAAGAGAAGCGAACGCGACGTTTCGTCGCGACGATCGAGAATCGAGAATCCAGAAGAGGCAAAGAACGCGGAACGGAAACGGAAATGAATCCCGGCAGAGAATCGCTCTCGCGCGCGCGTTCAGGTCCAAGAGGGGAGCGGCGGAAGGAGGGGAGTTGACCCCCCCCCTCCCCCCGGCCGCGAGAATTGGTCGGTGCGTACAGGCCCGGGTGAAGGGCGCGCGCGTGCCACGTACCTGATAGCGGCGTGTGGTCGGTGGTGAGCGCCGCCATGCTGAAGTTGAAGCTACCGGGCGTCGACGTGAAGAGCTTGCTCTCCGGCAGGAAGTTCTGCGGGGACGCGTGCTCCGGTTCGGGCTCGTGCTCGTTGCTGCTGGCGGACGCGGGCGGCCGATCCGACGCCGCGGCGCCGGAATCCGAAGAGTCCTCGTTGCCGGCGTTGGCGCCGCCGTTGCCGCCGGTCAGCTCCAACGGCTCGCACTTGATATTGTCCTCGACGAGGCTGTTCTCGTCGTGCACCCCGTTGCCCTCCACCTTGGTGGACAGATGATTGTTCTTCACCATCGAGAAGTCCGTGGGAGTGGCGTCGTTGTTGTTGAGCGGCGGCGACGGCACCCGCGGTCTCTTGGCCGACTCATCGTGCGGGTCCGGGGTGCGTCTCTCGTTACGTCGTATCTGGTTACGGCGCAGTAGCTGTTGCACCGTGGTCGGCGTCGGGGTCGCAGGTGTAGGTGGCGAACCACCGCGGGGAAACCCCGTCTCCTCCGACTTGTCGTGGAACGGCAGGTGATTGCCGCCGGCCGCCAGCGCGCGGACATGCGACAGCTGGAAACGACGAGGACGACTCGCGTTATTAATTGGCAGAAGCTGCGAAGAGCCGTCACGCGCGAGTGTACGCGCGATGGTGCGTACGCCGGCACGAGCGGCGGCTTTTTCCTCGCCGTTGCCTCGTTGCTCGATAGAGCAACCGATAAATCGTTCTCGTCGAGGAAGGACAGAGCGGCCGATCGCGATTTCGAGAGTCCCGCGTTCTATCGCCGATACCCCGATATCGATGATACACACGCCGGCACACACACGTTGCACCGCGAACGGACGAATCGCGGCGAGGGCGGCGAGGGCGGCGAGGGCGGCGAGGGCGGCGAGGGCGGCGAGGGCGGCGAGGGCGGCGAGGGCGGCGATTCCCCGCGCTATTGAAACCGCCGTTATCTTTGTTTGCTTGACCTATGACAATTACGAGTCGGCATCAAGATAGACCAGCTCTGCATCGAGATAACGCAAAAGCCTTTCACCAAAGGAACGTCTATTAGCGATAACGCGCGCTCGAGCTCTCGAGGCAGAGAGAGATACGCGCGGATCGACGTTCGCATAACCGAACGCGCCTGTCGTGTGCGTGTGCGTGTGCGTTCGCGTACGCGGTCTTACGTCTCTCGACGGTGTGCTTTCTCGCGTGCGTTTTCCTTCGGAAAAACGGTGCGGAGCGGCGTAACGGCGCTCGCCGCGATCTGAACACCTTTTCGCGGCCAACAGGAAACCCCCCGCGCCAACTGTAAGGCTGTTGCCCCCCGCTCGCTCGTCGCATTGTCGCCCGTAAATACGGATGATGATCGTTTTCTCGCGTGCCCGCGGGCTGCATGCCGAGGCTGCACACACGTCGGAAATTACGTCGCTTTTAGTAGTCGCTTTTAGCCCTCCCCTCCCCCCCCCTCCCCCTTCCTTCCTTCCTTCCTGCGTGTAGTTTCAGGTACGAAGACGTACCTCGTCTCTGTCGGGTTGATCGGCCTGTTGCGTGAGGCCCGATACCCTGAGGACCTCCGCGGTCTTGAGAAAACTACTGAGAGAGCGCTGATGCACGTTCACCTCGCCGTGATAAATAAACTCCACTAAGGCATGCAAGTCGCTGAACGCTACATCCTGGAGCACTATCACTGGGTGTTTGCACGGCGTGCTCTGAAACAGTGCCAACGTATCGCGCGTAATCATTAAGCAGCAGATCTGTCATCATCAGCGACTCGGCTGACTCTCGGCGAGACCTTGGCGCGACCGCGTCGACCAACCGCCAGCGATCCGCATCGGTTACGTTACGCTACGTTAAGTTACAGACTCGTTCGGTCCGCCGACAAACCGCCATCGGTTGTAAACCGATTGTTTGCGGGGTCGGGGAACCAGTGCGGGATCGGCAAGCGCGATCTCCAACGCGCCAACGAGATCGTCTCCTCCTCGTCTTGCGGATCCGCGGTGTTTGGTCGATCGGCCCGCGTCTCGCGTCCGGCCAGGGAAATTGGTGGCGGAACGGGCGAGGGGCGCGAGGGGGCGAGGAGTCCTTACCTTGAGCAATTCTCTAAAATACGGGCTACAGGCGGAGAGAACGACGCGGTGCGCTTTGAGGCTCTTGCCGTCGCAGGCCAGCGTCACGTCCACAAAGTCCTCATCGTCCCGCAGATTCTCAAACGCCGATGTTATGCTGCTCTGGTAATTGTTCCATCGCAGGCAGAAGTGTTGTGTATCTACCATCGTTGTGCCTATTCACCTGCAACGAGAGAAGGCCGATGACGCCTGCTGCCACCGATCAGACCGATCAGATCGATTAGACGGAGAGCGGGCGCACGGAAACGGAAGCGCTCCACCTCGCGCGGCGGATCGGTCCCGCTTAGAGCACTAAAGCCGCGAGGAGCACGACACGCGCGAGCGTAATTAAAATTTCGAGCTACGGGCACGGCTAGTGCACGGCGCACGCCGATAAGCTTGCAAACTGATAATTTTAGATAAGTCCAATTTCGACACTCGAAAACACAATTGCAGCGTGAGAGCGAGCGTGAGGCCCGGCTACACGCTATCGAATCGCAGTTGCGCGTATTTCGGCGATATTCAGCGATAAATCAGCGGCCGACTGGCGAAATTATTGTGCGGGAAGGTCGAGCGGATCAGAGAAGAAACGGACGGACAGACGGACGGACGGACGGACGGACGGACGGACGGCGGGCGCGCGCGCGCGCGCGTGCTGCGGATGCGCGAAAATTTATTCGCGCGTTACGTAACGCGACAATTTTTTAATCCGCTCGTGGCATCCGCTCGCTCCGAATCGGAATCGAGAACGATGTAGCGAAAATGAACAAAAAAAAAACGAGAAGAGGAGGAGGAGAGGAGGAGGAGGAGAAGGAGGAGAAAGACACGAAAACGTTCTCGTCATCTTTTCACGTCAACGTGAGGTCGCGTCCACGTGACCACGTGGCAATTTACGGGGAAAAAAAAAAAATTAATGTTGGCGATGATACTTTCCCTCCCCTACCCCCACCCCCCTCCTCATCCCACGCCTCTTCCCATCCCTCCCTTAAGCGGCAAGCAGCGACCCGATGAATTGGAAACGTCGCGGAGAGAGAGAGCGAGCGAGCGAGCGAGCGAGAGAGCGAGAGAGAGAGAGAGAGAGAGAGAGAGAGAAAGAGAGAGAGAGAGAGCGAATTGAAAGAATTGCCGTTGATAAACTTACCGCGACACGAAAAGGAGAAACAAGCGTTTATTTGTCCAATTGCGCAGGAGGGACGAGCGGTATGACGATTATGGGAATAAAATCTAAGAAGCACTGTGTGCGATTTGCTGCCCCGCCATACGGGAAAATTAGGTCGTCGGGCTGGAGCCAATCCGCAGTACGTTGATTAAATAATTCTCTGCTACTTATAAAAGCGGGAGCACTAAATGTACGCTGATAGTGTTATCTTAACAAAATGATAAAAAAAAAGATCTTAAAACAAATTTACAGAGCTCGTCTCTTGCATAAATGCTGCCTGCGCACACAGGCGAGGACGCGCGCGCGGAGACGCGCGAGGGCGCGCTTTCGCGTTTTTCCTTTTCCTTTCGCTCCCCCTCTTTTTCTCTTCTTTATTTTTTTTTTGTCGTCTCCTCTTTCCTTCATCGTTGGCGCGTTCACAGGTTCCCCGTTCGCGACGAAACGAGGGGGGGGAATCAGCGCCGCCGCGTTTCATCGTGCTTTTTTTTCTTCTCTTCCCTTTTCTCTTCTCTCTCTCTCTCTCTCTCTCTCTCTCTCTCTCTCTCTCTCTCTCTCTTTCTCCCAATGAAATCCGCCCGACATGTCCCCGCGAATACGCTTACACGCGGCGCACGTATCGTATATCGATAACGCAAATTCCATCAATCCAAACTCATTTCCCAATCCCGCATCATCTTTTTTCCCCTCCACCCGCTCCGCGGGCCCCCTCCCCTCGTCCTTTATCCGACCGCGCCTGTTACGCGGTCACACAAAAGGGAAGTGAAATAAAATAAAAGCCGACAATACGAGATCGGGGGGACCCGGGTGGTGGTGAGGGGGGGGGGCCCGGGCGCGGGGGAGGGGTTGGGGTGAGGAAGGGAGAGAAACGCTCGTATCGCCGACCTCCTCTAAGCGCGGCTAGCGCGGAGACGATTCCACGCGTTTGTAAAGGCCGCTATCGCGTCCTGCTAAATTTACGTGTGACGAATCTCCGAGAGAGATAACTTGACCGCCGAACATTGTTTGATAACAGAGGAAAGCGGCGGATCGGATTGGTGGGCGAAAAAAAATTTAGTGCTTTCGCGCTGCCGCCGCATGCGCGCTTTATTGCCGGCGGCGCGGCGCGGCGCGGACGTGCGACGCGCCGCGCTGCTATTTGCACAAACTCCGCACGTATCGGGCACGGTTGAGCGTTATGCATTCCGGAAGCGGCAGGAATTTCGGCAGGAATTTCCGAGAAAGTCAAAAGGAGAGGAGATAGAAAAAAGAAGAAACGAAGAAACGAAGAAACGCGTATGCCGCGTCGTCGTGTCACATCCGCCGCGCACGCATCCGAAGCACACGTTCGTCAGGATCGATCGATCGATCGATCCATCAATCGATTTTCTCGGGATCCTCCCGATGCGGTACCTTCTCGCACACACACACGAGCTACTGGTCTTCTCCCTCCCTCCCTCCCYCCYYYCYCYCYCTCTCTCTCTCTCCCTCTGCCTTCCCGCCTCTATCTTTCTCACTCGATAGAGTTCCTAAGGCACGTTCGGCCGTTCGGCAACGCAAATGGGGATCACGGTCAGCGAAGAGTGGCACGTTATCGCAAGGGAACACCTATCGGCCGTTATGCCGTGTGAGCTAATGACCAAAACAATGAACCGCAAACACGACACGACACGACACGACACGACCCGACACGACACGACACGACACGACACGACACGACACGACACGACACGACACGACACGACACGGTGGGAGAGTACGACGCTCCGCGTGCGTTTATCTCTTGGCGCGCCACGCTACCGCGCGAAAAAAAGCCGCGGGACGCACTTGGCCGCCGGCCGAAAATGCCGGCCGCGAATTCGCAAGCGGCGATGACGGTTCCCCTCGCGCGGCGCGCGCGAAGGATCGAGCGCAACGCGATCGATCCGACGATCGCGAGCGTGACACCTGTCGTCGTCGAGCGGCACGCACAAGTGGCTCGGGAGGGAAGAGATGGTCGCAGAGTGCGTCCGGATCCGCAGCCGGATCCGTTTCCGGAGACGAACGTACTCGCGAGCGCGTACGCGCGCGTACCAGAGAGGGTGCGAGGATATCGGTAAATACACTTCAAATAAATACTAAACGATTTTGTCGTTCCTTCCTTCCTGCGCGTGGATCATCCTCCTACCTCCCCTGCGCTCCCACCTATCGCGCGCACCACCACCACCACCACCACCACTACCACCACCATCACCACCACCAACCACCACCCCCACGCCGTCGCCGCCGCCCGAATTGTCGGCCACCACACCGAAAGTGATCGCGATCAAACGAGGACGGCGTACGCGGGCGTGAGACGGAGACGGGAGACGGGAAACAGGGGGTGAGGGTGCGGGCAGGAGAATCGTGGCAGGATCGAGCGCGCCGCGACTTTCGCGCTTGCCGTGCGCGCGAGATCCGCGCAATTCATTCACGTGGCGGATCCGGACGTCCGCGAGTCGTCCGCGACGACAACGACGACGGCGACGATGATGACAATGACCACGATGACGACGACGACGACGACATCCAACTCACATGCCACGACATTCGAGAAAAGAACGCGCGATCGGAAGAAAGACGACTGTCCTATCTACAGCGGCGCGCCGGCGACGATGACGGCGACGATGACGGCGACGACAGTGGCGGTGGCGGTGGCGGTGGTGGTGGCGGTGACAGCGACGGCGGTGACGACGACGACGACGGTGGTGACAACGGCGGCGGCGGCGGCAGCGGCGACAATATCGACGATGACGACGACGACGACGACGACGACGACGACGATGACAACTCGCGCGGTATCCTCTGCACCTTAACTGAGAGCGCCGCGAGCAGTCACCGCAGCAGGCTCCTTCTTCCCCGTCGCATGCCGTGTGCGAGCGAAGCAACCAACCCTTAAAACGTCACGTCACGACTGTGCGACTCCGTCGTGGAGGAGGCGCCGCGCCTCCCCCGTCTCGCAGGCCGGTACGTCGCGAGGCCGCACGAAAATGTACGAAAAGCCGGCGTTCGCCGTCGCTACGAGAGCAGGCTCGTAATGCGCGCGCGAGAGAGAGAGAGAGAGAGAGAGAGAGAGAAAAGATGGCGAAAGGAGGCACGAAGGAGGAGAGAGGAAATTGCGCGATGCGCGAGGAGAAATACGGAGGATACGGGGAAACGATAAGAGCGAGCAAGAGGGAGCGAGAGTGGGTGGGTTAGCAGAAGGGGGCAGGGAGGAGGGAGAACGGCCGAAGGGGCGGAGGAGCGCAAGGGGGAGAAAGGGCGGCGGGCATATTGAATAACACGCGGGCCGAGGGAAAGATGGACGAAAGATTTGATGAAAGGCGAAGGGGTTTCCCGTTTCTTTCTTTTTTTTTTTTTTTTTTATCACGACTCGCCGGCGTGGGCTTACACCGGCTCTGATCGATAACGTGTACGTACGTTTCGAGAACGGCCGAGAAAGAACGGAAAGAAAGAACGGTGCGACGAGTGTCCGATGACAGATTCTGCGACGAGCGACAACGCGTGGCGACGTGTGCGATAACACGAAGATGTGTGCGCGAAATGGCACACAAAACGAGATAGCAACAGACGGCTAATTGAAGAGCAAAATGTAGGGTGGGGGGGAGGGAGAGAGAGAGAGAGAGAGAGAGAGTAGTGTAATCCGTTCCTCGTGTTCGCGTAATGAATCGACGGCAGTACGTGGCGGCGGTACACTGACATCATGCGCGCACGAACGCGCATAAAATATCAGAGCTCGAGGGCGACTCGATTTCGCCTAGGTCGATTCTCCGACGATATATACGAATGTAGAAAAAAAGATTACGACAGCTCGTTATGCTAATCTGTAGAAGCTGATCCGACAAATAAGACACCGCCACTGAAAGGAGATAACGATTTTAGCCGAGTCGCGCTGTCGGTTATTAAATTTTTCTATCCCGACGAACGGTCGATATTAACAATAAAGGCTAGGGACTGGCGCGCCTCGCACTGACGATGATCTTAATCGGGATATTAAGACCGATCGTTTCGATAAACTAGTACGAAACCTGGCTCCACTTGGCTCCACTAGGTGCGTACTTATCGGTCGGAGGAACGTAAAGCCGAAGAGTGGTCGAGTCAAGCCGCCGGTCGGATCAAGCCGATACCATCCAGGGACTCGCTACTCGCCACCCTAAACTAAAACAGATCCCGATTACTCGACATCAGCGCGGATCGCGAGACTATCGCGCCGTCGCGCCGCATGAAAAATTCACACGCGCGTCAAAACGACGCGAGGATCGCGCGTAGGGGAGCGTAATTGGGCGGAGCTAGCAGCGAACTCCGAATAACCGTTGATTATCGCCAATTTCCGTGTGTGCGTGTGCGCGCGCCGTCCACACGCCGGAATCAAAGGCGGTGTAATTCGCGACCAATTCGTCGCCGCGAGTGGCCGAACGGCCTCCTCGATGTGTCTATTCGAGGCGGGCAACGGCTCAATTTACCTTGCGGGGATCTGTCAGAGAGTCGGCTCGCACGTGCGTCGTCTTCCCGGTCGGCTCGCCTTCCGCTGATCTCAAATCACCATCCTACGACTCTCCGGCGTCTTTCGGCTCCTCCGGTCCCCTCCCCTCTCCTCCCCCCCCCTCTCTCTCTCTCTCTCTCTCTCTCTCTCTCTCTCTCTCTCCTGCACTGTGACCGGGTGTCACTGTGCAACGCGGTGCGTCTCGCAGTTAAATATCATCGTGCGTCGGACGGGCGCGCGTTGCTGGCCAATTGACTGAAACCCGGTGGCGGCGGTGGCCTCGTTATCGTCGCTATGCCTGAAAACCATCCGTTTCTTTCGTACTTTGCCTTTCGTACCGCGAGGGCATCTCACGCGCAAGAGAGCGAGAGCAAGAGGGAGATGGAGAGATGGACTGGACAACGGAGGAGGGAAGAGGATAGAGGGAGAGAGAGAGAGAGAGAGAGAGAGGAAAGGGAGTCCTCCCGTGCGTCGCGCGCGCGTCCGAACCGTTTTACCCCCTCGTAGCTGGCAGTGGTGGTTGCACATCGTGCACATGTGCGTACGCATGCATCCACCCTCCCTCTTGCGCTCATTCTCGCGCGCGATGCACTCGGCGTGCGCGCTCATGCACGCGACGACGCCGCTATCTCTCTCTCTCTCTCTCTCTCTCTCTCTCTCTCTCTCTCTCTCTCTCTCTCTCTCTCTGCTTCGTGCGCACACGTATCCGCACGCACGCACACTCGCGCACACACACACGCACACGCACACGACACGCGCGCGATCGTCGAGGAGCGGAGAGCCTCTCTCATCCGGATGTCATCTTCTCTGTCGAGGACTGAGAGCGAAATCGCGGCCGAGAGAGGCGTGCGGCGAGCAAGGATCGCATTCTCGCTTCTTCTCTCTCTCTCTCGCTCTTTCTCTCTCTCTCTCTCTCTCTCTCTCTCTCTCTCGCTCTCTCTCGCTCTCCGTCTGTCTTCCGTCCACGCCGACCACGACCGCGAAATACGAAATAAACCGCAAACGCGATAACGATCGACGGACACGAACGCCGGGATGAACGTACCTACCACGTGTGCCAGCACAGCAATCGGCGAGACCGGTTGCGAGGGTGCACGTCCGTCTACGCGTGACCGAAGCGGCAACCACCCCCGGTACAAGTTCGAGGTCGGATGGACGAGGACGCGATCGGCATAATCACTGTCGCGGCATCGCGCGGCAGCCAGCAGCTGCCGATTCGTGACGACAATGACGGTCTAAAAAGAGCTTGAAAGTGAAACGGAGCGAGGGGTGAAAAGAAACAGGGTGGGAGAGAGGGGGTGAGGGAGCAGSGGCGGSGGCGGCGGCGGGGGGGAGGGGACTTTGCGCGGGGGAGACGGATCGGTGGGAAGAGGAGTCGGAGGAAAAAAGAGAAGGGAAGAAGGATAGAAGAGAAAAACGGAGAAGAGAGTGAGAGAGAAAGAGAGAGAGAGAGAGAGAGAGAGAGAGAGAGAGAGAGAGAGAGAGAGAGAGGCAGAACGTGCGTAACGTAAACCGGCGCGTTACAGTGACACCACGAGCCGACGAAGCACCAAGTACGGGCTGCTGTTCCCGAGCCTGGTTAGGACTAGCATGCGGGGGGAAGACTCCCGCTCGCCCGCCGTTATTCTTTATCGGAGCATGAGACATCTGTCGTAATAAGTGCGGACTAAAAAATAGTGCGTACGCAGAGAGAGATAGCGACGAGAGCCGGCGGCGAGCGGGAGCGAGAGGGACGCTAACCGCCGCCATGGTGGGAGAGGTTGATGCTTGCGGCGGCTGTTTCTCTCCCCCGGGTACCCCGCGATCTTGCTCACGGTCTCTTCCCTCTCGCCGCCGCCAGGCTCTCTCCGCTGCCGCGCTCTCTACCCCGCCGTAATCAGTTCATGAGACGAAAATGCGCGTGCAGACAACCGCCGCTCCGTATCCGACTGCGAGCCGAGCCGTGAAAAATGCGACTCGCCCGAGGAGGCCGATTCCTCCT
The DNA here is from genome assembly GCA_020341155.1 of Eciton burchellii. NCBI lineage: Eukaryota > Metazoa > Arthropoda > Insecta > Hymenoptera > Formicidae > Eciton > Eciton burchellii. The sequence continues at coordinate 4,467,415 of JAHMML010000006.1, forward strand.
CCGCCGATCTCGTCGATCGTTCACCTGACACTCGCGCGCATCTCGCGAAAAGATTTTAATTTATGAGAAAGAGAGAGAGAGAGAGATCAAGCGGCAGTATTCGCGCGATGCTGACGTAGGCGCGCGCGCGCGATCCCAAAGTGGCGCCGAATACGGCAATGATCCGGCTAAAAATTTAATCCGTTCTGGAGGCAATTCTCTGCTGGAAAGAAGCGCGATTGCAAAATGGTCACCGCGCGTTTCGGCTGAGAGATCGATAAGCGGAATCCGCTCTGCCCGTTTTCCCCAATAATTATGTACCCCTCATTCGTTAACATTAACGAAGCAAAAACGCGTCGCTCGCCTATTCGCTCGCTCGCTCGCACGCTCGCGGGCGCGAGCGTGTATCCTTGCCGCGGCACGCGCGCCGTCCTGCTCCTGCTAAACTCGCCGGTAGCACCCAGAGCTATTACCCCCACTTTTTCTCTTTCTCTCTTTCCGCCGCGAGCTGTGCACCACCGTAGGCGACCCCACTCGATTCGCCCCTCAAAAAATCATTACGCCCTTCCACGGGCTGCGCATGAACGCGGTTTTAATTCGCTACTAGAAAAGTAAAATGTAAACGGTGGTGGGCTCGAGGGCCCGTGAAGGGGCGGGTGGTGGTGGTGGCTGGTGGCGGGCTTTGGGAGGATGAGAAAAAGGCGGCGAGAGAGCGAGAGACACCCGCGGAGGGGCGTACGGTTCGGCGGGGGCGGGTGACGGGGAACGACGGCGGTGGCGGTGGCGGCGGCGGCGGCGGCGGCGGCGGCGGCGGCGGCGGCGGCGGCGGCGGCGGCGGGGKGGGTGCCGGAGGTTTGAGAAGGGCGGAGGGGACCGGGCGGAGGGATGCGAGAACGCCGAGGGTGGGAGACGAAGTTTCGCGGACGTGGTCGAGGACGAGCCGAGAGCCGACTGTACGTGGAATGAAGCGGTTGCGGGAGCGCGACGTAGGACAGATCCTTTTTCCTCCGACTAGCGACTAGTAGGAGGAGGAATATGACGGCGGGGAGTTGCGACGATGGGGTGCGGTAAGGATGGTAGGGGGCGGCGGAGGCGGAGGCGAGCTGGAGGATATGCTGCGCCCCCCTACTTCTCTAGGGGTTCCATTGTAATATTTATTGATTGGATTCCTAGGAGCCCAGGCTGTGAGGGCTGTGGCACCTATGCTTGGACTAGATTGCGTACGAACGAACGCTCGTGGTGACGGTCGCCGACGATCGGCGAGTCGTTTCGCGCTTTTTCTTTTCTTTTTTCTTCTTTCTCACTCTTTTTTCTTTTTTCCTCTTCGTTTGTTTGTTTGTTTGCTCGTTCTCCTTTTTCGGTTTCCCTTCCCTTCGTCCTTTTTTTTCCGTTCCCTCGCCTCGCCTCTTTTCTCCACCCATGCCGCGCGTTATCCTGTCGATATTTACTTCTCTCTCTCTCTCTCTCTCTCTCTCTCTCTCTCTCTCTCTTCTCGTGATCCACGTGGAAGGTTAAATTTGCGCGAGCCATCTGCCTGCGTGCGAGCGGCAGCGCGCTTCCTTCCTGCCGCGATCGCGGTGACAACTCGCGCGAGAGGCGCGATCATCCGCGACGCGGAGCGTACGTACGACGGCTTTAGGATGAATACCGCGAATGACGCGCGAGGATACTTTGACTCTGCGAAAGTCGCGGTTCAAACCGATTCAATGCGATCGCACCAGATTGTGCTTCCCAAGGCGGCTGCGGGAGCGGCGCCTCCCGCGTTCGACCGAGGATACGCATCCGAGGATGCGGCAGGGATCTCGGGCTTTAACTTTGATCACCCTTGGCAAATCGATCCCCGGCACGGGGAAGGCCGAGGAAAGACGAGCGGTCCACGAGAGAGCCGTTTTACGATCGCATTGTAAAACGAAAAATTATCTCGGCGCGTAGGCACATCCCGGCGAGCATCTCGGCGAATCGCTGTCGTTCCACTTAGCGGTGCCCGATTTTAACGGCGCGGGTATCAAATCGCGCGCGCATTATCTGCGAATGCAAATGGGAGCTCGTAACATTATCGTCCCGCCGACGATGAGGCAGCGCCGGGACGACGTACGCGACGTGGCAGAAACTACGGGACTTTCGCTGCCCTATCGATGCTTCTGCATATACACGCGGTACGCATACACCGACATAGTCTCCCATCACGTGACGTTGCGGGCTCTCGTTTGCAGGCTCGCGTCTGCATCACCGAGAAGCAGCAGGTGTCCAAAAACAGAGATGACCACACCGCAGGAGGGAGAAGGACGGCATACGCGTGTCTCCGTCTGTCTATGTGTGTGTGGTGTGGCGGGGGCTGGTGGGGAAAGGGGGGAGCAGGGGGAGGTAGGGGAGAGACGAAGGCGGAGACGAACGCTAGAGGGAAAGAGAGAAAGAGAGAGAGAGAGAGAGAGGGAGGGAGGGAGAGGGAGAGACTGGTAATCCTTGATCTTACATGATGTAATAAATCCTGTCCGAACGAGTTGCGTCGAAGTTGCGCGGAATATCTGGCGGACCGGCGAGAAAGCGAGGATTTACAAGCGCGCGAAATTGATTTTAACGAATCCACCTCTCGCGGATCTCAAGGACGTTCGCGGAAAGTGAACGCGCCGATCGGGCGGGAATCGGCGAAGGCGCGTTGCGCGAAGCATAGCGCGCGTTTTCGCGCTCTCCGCGAAACGGGCAAGGGATAAAAATTAAAAGTCAGAGCAACGAAGTAGGAGGAACGGCCCGGCGGAATAGGGGAAAAATTTGCCGGACGCGTTCCGTCCAATTTAAACCGCTCCGACATGCTGCCGCGGCATCAGGAAGGAAAGCCTTGCTTCGCGCGTGTACGTGTGCGCATACGTTTGCAATGCGCTCGCATCGCGACCAGAAGCATCTGCACCGTGTAATCATCCGCGCCGACCTTTCTTGCACGCCCTATCTCCTTCGTACGCACGGACGGCTTCCCATCGTTCCGTATCGTTCTCCCACATCTTGCCGCCTGCTTATGCCGCTTACCATTGTGCATACGACATGATGCGCGTGCACGCGCATTGCAGATGTGCGAGAACGCGAGAGTGATTCGATGAGATTCGATTTGGTATTATTCATAATTTTGAGAGAGAGAGAGAGAGAGAGAGAGAGAGAGGGAGGGAGGAAGCCTCACGGGGGATCTCTTCGAATCGAATCGATTCGATTCGATGGTGTAGTTATCGTTGTTGTTGACATTGCTCGAGTGAAAAATCGGGTGACGCCGCTGAAGCGGTTACTAGGCAATAGCAACTGTTACAGTCGCGTCCTGCCCCTTCGCGCGCTCCCCATTTAGAATTTGTACTATTCTCGCGCCCGTCGTGACCCGGTTTTCCGGTTTAAAATCATCTAAATAACACGTCAACCACACGAAATCTGACAATTTTATCTTAGAACACCTGGCACGATCCATTTCCGATGACCCGAATGGGAAACGACATCACAAGCGGAGAGAGAATATACCGGGAAGAAAGCAGCGCGCGTACGCGCACGATGGTGCATGCCCATGAGACGATTATCTCCACGGCTCGATGATTTAATCGCCGCTGACGCCGCGCGACAATCGCTAATACCGCTCGCTATACGATCCGGATCCGACAAGAAGCAAGAAGCGAAAAGCAACGAAAATTATGTGTACCGCGCCGTTTAATTATGATACGCGGCGGATCGCGCTAATGAGCGCGACGTACCAACCGGCACGAAGCCCGAAACGGTCCTTCCTCTCCCCTCTCCCCCTCMCCCCTCCMCCCCCTYCCCCCTCGCCCCCCTTCCTCCTCCCATTACCCCTTCTCCTGCCCGCCGACGACGCGCCAATCGCTCGGAAACATCGTTAGCGCTACGCACCTGCCCGGTTAAAGCGGCGTCTATCAAGCGCCGCGAGAGCGAGCGGTTGAGGGACCGGCATTTTCCGGGATTCGTTTGGGAATCGGCGGCGAGCGCGTACGCGCTCGCCGCCGATAAATCGCCGTGTTTGGGGAAGCGAGCGACGCGGCCGGCCCGGTCCCAAATGAACTTTGTACACGCGATGTAACAAAAGGCGGAGGTGAGGCGGCAGCCATCGGCGCAGCGTACGTCTGATCGTACGCTACGTATACGTATACGTGTGCACCTTCCCGGTTCTTTCGTCTATCCTTTTCCGTCTCCGGCTCCGATCGGCCCGGTCTGCCTGAGAGAGAGAGAGAGCGACGTGGCTCTCCCCGCCTGCCTGCCACCCGCCCGCCCGCCCGCCCGCCCCCCCCCCTCCCCCCCCTCCCCCCGCCGTGCGACCGGCTCCTTCCGTCTCTGTCTCCGTCCCTCTTCCCGCCCGACCCCTCTGCGCGCGAACCGGTACCCTTTCCTCTTCCCCTGCACTCGCGAACATTTGGGGGCCGTTGACCCCGGAGCGGGCTAATCCGCCGACAGCCAAACAACCAATTATTTCTCTTCAACGGTACGTCTCGCCACGACCGGGCCGGCAGGCATAGCACCAAACGTGGGAATGCCCGAATTACCGATGAATCAGGTGAAAAAAGCCTCGCACGATTACGCCGACGACGAGACGTAAACGCCTCCGGTTAAGTCACCGATTTCTTTCCTCGCTCTCGCCTCGCGCGGTGTAACATGGACTCGTGCGCTGATCTCTGCCGCGCACGAAGACGGAAGCTCTCTAATCTCGGCGGAGAATTGTCCTCAACGCGTTCTCTTTCTTTCCGCGATGGAAAAATTAGCTCATCAGCCGACAGCCGACGTCGTCGCGATCATCGTCGGCGACTCGGCGGACGAAATATCCAGACGCGTACAGAATCAGCCTCGCAGGTTCCATCTCTTGGTGTTCACTCGCCGCTGCTCGGACACGTAAGGGCTCGCGTGGAGAACCTTCCGCCGTCTGGCCAATACTAGACGCGCGCTACTTCGCTCTTACGCGAGACTAGTACTCGCGCCGATTCTTACGCTATCCCGTACCACTGCGACTCCGCTAGCTTGCGCTAGCCGAGAGAGAGAGAGAGAGAGAGAGAGAGACGCACGACGAGCGGTGATGCGCCACGACGAGAATGCACCTCGACGTGAGGGATATCTTCCGCCGCTGTTTCTCTTCATATCGCGCGAAAGCTGATTCGTCCCAGCTGAACCTTTCTGACCAACTACCGGCCGTATCCACGCCGATCAGTATTCCGCGTGCGAAACCCAAATTCCGGCGAAAGGAACTCGCCACGTCGATGACGTCCCGGTCATCCAACTAATGCGATACGGATCCTCGAAGAGAGTTCCAAAGTGATTCAAAGTGTTGACCTCAACCGTGTTGCTGAGGAGGCGAAACGAGAGGACTTCTACTTCTACGGACTGATCGGTCCCGAGTTGTTTTTCGGGTCAATAACGGAATCAAGCTCGTCCGATGCTCTCGCATCTGCGATCGGTGAATCAGAAGGTGAATCGGCGGATCTTCGTCGTTCTTTAAAATAGTCGCGTTGTTTAAAATAATCGCGAGACTCCGCGGCATCAATAGAATTCACGGCGCGCGTTATCGCGCGGAGAGGTGATTTGAATGCAGGGCGGCGACTACGTTCGCACAAATGCGCTCGGCTGCAGCATTTAGCGTAACCCGACGCTGTCCTATCGAGTGTCGTTTCCGAAGCGAACGTTACCGCTAGATATAAATAACGAAATCCCGATCCCGCGCGGCGGAGAAAGCGCGGAAAGAAGCGTTCCGCTTGCGCGCGCGCGTCAGGTAGACACGTGCCGCGGAGGACGCGCGATCGGCCGGCGAGGGAAACGATTCGATTATCGATCCCCGAAGTATTCGCGCGGCGCGACCCACTTGCCGGCGATATTCCGCGCGATTAATTGGGCGCGCGGTGCCTCGCGCGAGTATTTCCGTCGGCGCTTAAAAATACTGAAAACGGGTCAGCGGCTATATTTTTAATTGTAGCGCAGACACCCGGTTGCATCGAATTTACATCGCGACACGTAGCGGCCGGGCGAGCCCGCGCGTGTATTTGCGTGCACATGCGCGTGCACTTTCGAGAGCGAGGTTTAAAAACGGACCGTAGTAAAGAATCGAGGCTGCGTCATTAGGACGGTCGTCGGACGAGCGGGGCTGCCGACGTTGCGCTCGATACATTTACGCGCTCCGGGAGCGCGATCAGGCCCGTAATCGGGCCAAGTTTCGGCTCGAAATTAGGTTTCGCGCCGCACCTGCCGCGATTCGTTCACGCACTTGCGAGCAAGTCCCGTGTGTAATGTACCCGCGGGCCGCAGGAGCGCTCAAAGACGCGAATTCCAGGCAAGAATGCAAGGCGCTCTCGTCGCTGAAGAAGCGAGAGCTTCCTTCTCGCTTGCGGAGCGAGGGGGAGGGCCTGCCCTCGGATAGATGTCGCGACACTGAGATGGCGAATCTTCAAAGAGGAAAGAAAAAGGAAAGAAACGTGATCTACTCGCGTTCGATTCGGGGCTTCCCTTCCCCGTAAGTCGTAAGCGCAAAGAGTACAGTATCCACGCTGTCACGTGGAGGCTGGTGGATCCGCAGAAACCGAGCTGTCGCTTACTGTCGGTTACTGTTTATTCGGGCGAATTTATTCGCGCGCGCGCTGCAGGAATGATTCGAGAGCGGATTTCCCAGCGAAAAGGCGCTTTTGCATTTTAATGCCCCGGGATTCTATATAGATCGCGACCTTGAGCGCGTGACGTGCCGAGGGAGCGCGCGGCTACTATTCCACGCCGTTAAAATGCGATTCGCGCGATGTTATCGCGCGCGTGCGCGATCGATTCCGCGATTTTTGCATTCGACTCGGAGAGCCGCCTCGCGGCCAGAGAAAGAGATCGGGGCCGCGACTTCTTTTCTCACGCAGGAGCCTCTATTTCTGGTGGCCGACCGATTCATAAGCGACCGCCCCGGGACGTAGCGCTAGCCGGCGCGATATAAATGCACGCGAGCGAGCGGGCGCGTTTGCACATTTTTTCGCGGCCGCGAGCGCGCCGGCCCGTGGGCGTACGCGTGTGCACATGCGCGCGTGTACGAATGCACACGGAACAAAGAACCGCTGTCTCTCTCTCCGCGAGGGAAGGAACCGCTGCTCGCTCTCGCTCTCGCATAAATACGCGAACGCGCCGCCGCCGTCGCCCGCCGCCACCGTCGCGCGTATATAACCTCGTCGCGCTAACTGCGATGCCGATCCTCGGATATGATTCGTCACGATCAGCTGACGTGCGCGTTTTGTGCGGCTTAAATAAAGCGATGCTCTCTTACCGCCGCCGCCGCCGCCGCCGCCGCCGCCGCCGCCGCTTTCACAATAGGCGCCGCATCGCGTCCACTTTTTGACCTTCCCGCGGAAATGCGACATCCCGTTTTCTCTCGTCGACGACGATCGGCCCGCGTAAAATCATCCCGATAGATAGCTTCCGCAACTCTAGCAGCGAACAGAAATTGCGAATTTCTTCGAAACTTTGGCGTTCGGTTGTTTTGACGAGAAGTCGCAGCGCGAACTTCGAGAACCGGTTGATCATCGAGGCTGACCGAGAATGTAATAATCTCATTTCGCTCTTCCAGAGCGCACTTTGTTTGCCGAGTAAGGATTCCGAGTAGGAATTCTCTCGCGGCGCGCACGCATCGCGCTTAATTATCCCGATCCGATCTTGCGCGAGAAATGGAAATTAAAGCTGCGCGCATTGCGCTGTTTACGCGCGACTCTCGCCTCTCGCCGCTCGCGCGAGTCGCCGATTTATCGAATCTCGCACCTGCGACCTTCTGCGAATCGCGTGAAGTTGGCCGCGCGAATTTTAACGCGCGACACGCGCGGGAAAGCGTGCCCGCGTAGCCTCGGCCGCCGAGCGCGGCTGAATTTACGTGCGGTATACATGCAATTCAATCGTGTCTTGTATCAGTGCGCGCGGGAATTTATTCGATTGACTCGCGCTGGCCGGCACGCTGAATGAATTCGCTTTGTTAATTCTATCGAAGCTCGCGCGCTCGTCCGCGCGCGCTCTCGCATCGATCGCTATCGATCGGCGAGCAGGGGAGAACGCAAATATCCCGCGCCGTTTAGGAATGTTTAAATTTAATAGGATAGCGATATCGCGCGATAATCTCCTCGGGTGTATCCGCAACCTTCGAGCGTGGCGCGCTCGCGCGTAATAACGTAACAGGCTTCCTACGAGAAAAGAAATTTCTCAACGAAAGTCGAAGCAGTTCGCGCCAGCATCGCGGACGAATCATCGAATCGGATGATCGGATCGGATCGACAGAGCAAGAAAACTCGCACTTCGTGTGAATCGCCGTATTCCCCATCTTCTCTCTATCGATCGCGCCCATTTTCTCCTCAGCTTCGATGAAGCTGTCCGATGAGCGTGTCCGACATGCGTGGAGAAGCCACGCATTATCGGGAGGAAAAATACGCGAAAGTGCGTCGCGGAGCGTCGTGAGTCTCGTTACGACGCTTTCGCGACGGCGAGATTCCTAGCGAGCGAGCGAGCGAGCGTTCGTCGTGTCAAAAAAATATATAGCGTGTTCGCATGTCGGAGAGTCTAATTTCGCAGATAACGGCCGCCGCCGCCGCCGCCACCGCCGCCGCCGCCGCCGCCGCCGCCGCCGCCACTGCCACCGCCACTGCCGCCGCCGCCGCCGCCGCCGCCGCCGCCTCCGCCACTGCGGCGTAATCTAGTTACTAGGCGTCCAATCTAATCGACCGATTCGTATTATGTGTATGCATACCTTCACGTACGCGCCACACTTCTATTCGCAGAATCGCACTAGCGCGCCCGCGATAAAGTTAGTTTGCCTTTAACGGCTACGAGGCCCCGCTCCGGCGCGAGCGCGCGTGCGCGCGAGCGCCGTTGCGTAATCTATCTTCCTCTCTATTCTCGGATTGACTCGACTATCAGTCTTCTTCAAATTAACGCGTCGCGCAACAGGCGCGAGATAAGACTTCCTGTCCCGGCGACGCGGCTACCTATCGACGCGGCCGCGCGATCCGAGCGCGTTTACATGAAAGAAGCGCGCAGAGTTTATACGAAGACGCGGATGCTGGAACCGCAGCGGCAGCAAGTATCGAGGATGAAAGGGAGACTAACGGGAGACGCAGTGCCCGTTATCCGCACTTCTCCGGTGCAGATGCGCAGGTTTCCCGAAGAATCGCCCAATCGTGGGCGCGATTAAAATTGCGTATCACGCCGAATACGCGGATCTGGCCGCAAGTCGATGATCGGGTTTTCGCTTCGATCCCGCGAGGAAGCATGCAGGAAGTCGACATCGGGAGTCGACGTCGAAAATAACGTCGCGTCTGCGACGAGCCGAGTGAACACCGAAAGCAAACAGACGCCCAAGACTCCGAAAAGATGAATTTACGAGATCACTTGCACTTGCGCGCGCGCGCGCGCGTGCGCGCTATATATACGTATATAATAAGTCTAGGCGCCTCGAGAGGCAGCTCGAGGCAGCTCGAGAGATCGAATGGAATTTCGATTCCGCCGATCGCCGCGCGATTGGCCGGCAGGGCTGACGTGTCGTTACGCTATCGCGATGCGCGTCGACTTATTCACGCGAGTTAAAATAGTCGGGTAGCGTAAAAACGCCCGGCGAGGTTAGGATCCAACAAGTGAGTAATGCCGCTGCGGCGCGGCGSGGCGCGGSGSGGSGGGGGGGGGGGGGATGGAGAGGGAGGACAATGCCGGTCGCGCGCGTGCGAATCAAAATCCTGAGGAATCGTCGCTGACAAAAGACACTCGGTCTTTTAGTTACGGCGATCGCAGCTTTGTTCGAAACCATCCTTGAGAATCGCCTCACCATTGGGCGTACAGGAAGTTTTATTGCCGCGCGTCGCATGCGCGCCTACACGAAGGAGCGCATAACGACGCTAGCGCGCGCGCGCGCTGTGGCGGTGAAATTTTTCCTCGGGAACGCACCGCGCATCATCGTCGTCATCGTCATCGTCATCGCGCCGCTTCTTATTTTTCACGGCCTCACTCTCGGCCTCTCTCCCCCTCCCCCTTCCTCCTCCCCTCCCCTCCCCCTCCCTCCGCGTTGGAGCGCATCTACCGTGTCCTGCTTCCTCCCGCGGTTTCCTCCTCCTCCTCCCCCTCCTCCTCCTCCTCCGCGGATTCGTTCGGTACTCGCGCGAGGTCTATTTATACCTAGGTCCGTTGGTGTTTTCAACTTGCTGCACGCCCGTGCAACAAACCCGACCTGCGTCGCTCGTAAAAATAGGGAACGAGCGGCCGATGGACGGCGAGAATGGCAGAGGAAAGCCCGCCCGCGAGAACATCGAAGAGGCTCTCCCGCGCGGTTGCAGGTGCGGGTGTAATATCATCCGGAGCGGCGGATCTTCGTCGAGCCGGGATTCTTGATATTTGCGCGCCACGCGATGTTTACGCCGGTCTCCTGTGACTTGTCCGGAACAATCCCGGAGGAAGGAGGAAAAAAGAAACGGGAGAAAGAAAACGGAGAAACAAGGAGAGAGAGAGAGAGAGAGAGAGAGAGAGAGAGAGAGAAAAGACGGAGAGTCTTTGCGCAGGAGGCGCGAGGCTAACACGTAAATTGGCAGGTGCTAAAATCCTACATCCTAAAAAATACGTAATCGCCCGCGGTTAGCGAACGGGACGGCGGGGGGGGGGAGCGGGGGAGCGGGGGAAGGGAAAAAAAGAGAAAGGAAAAAAACATAAAACAAAATTGCTCGCGCGGCAGCAGCGTGACGAAATCGGGCACGCGGAGGGAAAAGAGAAACAGCTCGTGAGAGGGAGGGAGAGGGAGAGAGGAAAAGGGAGAAAAAAAAAGGAGACAAAAAGGGAACGAGAAAAAAAAGCGACCATACTCCCACGCGGGCGAGAGCTCCGCGCCAGACGAGGCGTGGTGCGGTGGAAAACGAGAGTGAACGCGTAGAATTGAGCGCGCGTACGTACGCGCGCGGCGCGGCAGTGGCGGCGGGCGGKGGCGGGCGGCGGCGGCGGCGGCGGCGGCGGCGGCAGTGGCGGCGGCGGCGACCGTGCCACGGTCGTGGCATGGCCCCGTCGGAGCGACGCACGACAAACGAGGATCGAGCGCCTCTCGTGCGGCACGGAGAGAGCGAGGGAACGTGCGAGCGATGGATTACGTCATGTGCCAGGCACTCTAACGTCTGGCATTATCTTCGTCTAGCGCGAGTCTAGCCGCGCCAGTCCAAACGGTACTAACGCCACCGCTGCCACGGCCACCGCCGCTACCGCCGCCGCCGCCGCCGTCTCTGTTGCCGCCGCCGTCGTGGTCGGCCGCCACCTTCACCGTCTGGCATACATAGACAAGGGCATACGAGACACGTCATCGTATGGTGGAATCATGAAAGGCCACGCGCGCGCGCGGATATTCTAGCGCGACGCGCTAACTAGGTACTCAACCGGCACGCATGCACGTACGTATGCGCGCGCACGCACACGCGCGCGCGGCATGCGAGCACGCAGCGCACGCATGGACGTATCCCAGCTTACTGATGTCGCCCGTGTTGGTGCATGTGCACGCATCACGTCGCCGCAAATATGCACGCAAGTGTGCGTATTATTTGCATGCACGCATACCGCTATACGACGCTCACGCGGCGACGGGCACACGCAAACGCTCGTCCCCTCCTATTTCCCCCCTTTTCTTTCTTTCTTTCTTTCTTTCTTTCCTTCCTTCTCTCTTTTTCCCTCTTTCTCGTTCTCGCGCCCCCTCCGTCGCCCCCTGCCCCCTGCCTCCTCCTTTCCTCTCATCTGTCGTTCATTTCTTTCTTTCTTTCTTTCTTTCTTTCTTTCTTTCTTCCTTTCTTTCTTCGTTTCTTGCTCGCTCGCTCGCTCGCTCGCTCGCGCTCTCACCCTTGCGCACTCTCTCCGTCTATCCTCCTCTCATTCTCTGCCTCTACCTCTGCCTCTGCCCCCTCCCCCTCCCCCTCCCTCTCCCCGGTCGCCCCTTTAAGTACCCCCTCCCGAAGTTTTTTTTTTTTACTCTTTTTCTCCCTCTCTTTCTCTGCCCGCGTCTCTCTCGCTCTCGCTCTCTCTCTCTCTCTCTCTCTCTCCCCCCCTCTCCCTCTCCCTCTCTGAGTCTCTCTGCTTCGTTCCCTCCCTCTCTATCTTCCCCAAACTTCTTCCTCTGTCTCTAGCGACCGCGTACACCGTGGAAGTCGCACAGGCGGCTGAAGGCCACCGGTCTCAGCTGTGGACGTACCTTGATCGTCAAGCGCGAAGTGAAGTGTGGACCTCCTTTGCCCGGCGTCCTTGCCGTCGATGCCGAGTCCCGTGATTCTACCGTTCCGATGCGACGATGACGAGGACGATGATGATGACGTCCGCGGAGCGAGATGCCCGCTCCGACGCTTCCGCAGATTCCTCTAGCCGCGCCGAAATATCGCGAGCAAGCGGGACGCGCCTCTGTCCTCTCGCTCTCGTTACTCTCGTTACTCACGCTTTCTCCCTCCGTCTCCGGCTTTCCGCTCTCAAATCGCTCTCGTGTGCAATAGCGAATCAGGTGATGATCGGTGCGATCCCTTCCGGCCAAACGTGAGTGGAGAAGACCGAACGAATCCCGGCACGACGACAACAGAATTCGCCCACGATCGACAACGGAGAACAGCCCGTCGCGTACCCGGTTGACGTATGGGAGAGTCACATGTATGATTCACTAGCGGAGAGGTTGTCTCCTGGTTGTAACCAAGGGAGATCCGAATTTCCTCGAGTTTTCACAGAGATCACACCCTGGACGGTCGACGATCGCGTCAAAGACACGCGTCTTGGGATCGTTGCACGCGGCAGCCGCCTCCTCTCTCTCTCTCTCTCTCTCTCTCTCTCTCTCRCTCTCTCTCACTCTCTCACTCTCTCTCTCTCTCTCGCGCGCGCGCTCTTCCTCTTTAATTCCCGTGCCGCGGATATACGTGGCGCACTTTTCTGGCCTAGTCCCTTCTTGGCCGTCTGTCACTGTTCTCCTTCCTCGGGGCTGCACTCGTCTCTGGCTACGGCTACGGAGCTACGGCTTCCTCGACGTGGCCTCCGAGATCTCCACGGGAGCCACGAGTCGCGAGTTGACGAAAACGACGAGGAGCGAGAGGTTTAATCGCGCGCAATATACCGCAGCATCACTCACACCGTGACGTAGGATCGTTCCTCTCGCAGAAGTCTCCCTTTCCCTTTTCTCCTCGTGTAGAACGCGCGTAACTGGATCACCGTGACGCGTACTCGCGATCCCGTCGATACACGCATGGGCGCGCACTGCTTTTCCGCCTTGTCCTTCGTGACGTCGTCCTCCAGCCGTATGACAGAAGAATGCACACTCCTTCCTCTTGACGATGATGCCAGACACCGGGTTACTATTCCGAGCGTGCGTACGCGGTGTCCTCGTGAATCGTCCTCGTCGTCGTCGTCGTCGTCGTCGTCGTCGTCGTCGTCGTCGTCGTCGTCGTTGTCAGGTCGGGTCGGGGGCGAGGAGAGGTGAGCGTAGCGGCGGAAAACGAGCGATGGAAGAGAAAAGGGAGAGAGAGAGAGAGAGAGAGAGAGAGAGAGWGTGTGTGTGTGTGTGTGTAAAAGAGTGTGTATATGAGAGAGAGAGAGAGAGAGAGAGAGAGAGAGGGGAAAAGAAAAACGGATAAAAAAAAAAAACCGGGCAAAGATAAAGGAGGAGAAACGAGAGAGGATCCGGTCGTTTTCGGGACGAAAACCGCGTAAACGTAACCACGTAACACGCGCCACGGGATTTATCGAGGCCCGCGAGGAGAGCAAGAGAGCAGCAGCGACGATGTTCCGCGCGTTTAGAATGTCCTGCGTGTATTATGTTGCGCGTGAACCACGTCGAGGACCGAAGGACCCAGCTGCTCCTCGCCGCTTCTTTGGGACACACCGGGGGACTACCTAGTCGTAGAGTGATTGGGAACGCGACTGGCCAAAGCACTTGATTCGCGCGCGGTTCGGTTTGCCCGTTGCTGCGCCTCTCCCGTGCAGTTTTTTCGGCAGTCCTGTGGTATGCGTGCGCGCGCGGCGTGCATGTGTGCGTGCCGTGAGGCAGCGAGCGCGCGCCCGCGCGCGTGTGTACTCGCTCGTCTCGCTCCGTCTCTCTCTCCGTCTCTCTCTCTCTCCCTCTCCCTCCTTCTTTCTCCGTCAATCTGCACGGAGAGCTCTTTTTCGTTCTCCTTCCCTCCGTGCCGTTCTTCCTATCCCTCTCTTGCTTCCCTCGTTTTTAACAGGAGAGTGTGCCGCCCGCTTGCACGCGCGTGTGCGCGGGCCCTCACGTGTGCGTGCGTGGCCCCGTGATGTACGCCGAAGAGCGGCCCTGTGCGCGAAAAAGAGAGGGAGCGAGGGAGAGAGCGAGTGCGCGCGCGCTCACTCGCTCGCTCGCGCACAGGCACGTACGCACGCACGCACGCACGCACGCACGCGGGCGCGGGAGCGTCTGTATGCACGCGTACGTATGCACGCGCGCGACCATACGTACATACACGCCCGATCCGGCTCGTCGTCGTCGTCGTCGTCGTCGTTGTGCGGTGCGTGCGTGCGCGTCCCGGGTAGGCGAGGGTATAGTTACCGAAATGTTAACCTCGTGGAACCACTTTTTATTGAGTGTCGCAAAATTCATAGGAACCTCGCGACGCGAGGAGAGGGGTTAACCCGGCCCCCGCTCCTCGCGATCGCGCTGGCGGGGCTGGGACGCCGCGAGAGGGGCGGCAACCCCTACCCCCCGTGTCACGGCGGCCCCCACGGGGGCACCCCTCCGCTCTCCACCAGTCGCTCTCCCTCTCCCTCCCTCCGCCTCCTCCTCGCGTTCTCCTCCTTCTGCTCCGTCACTTCCTCCTCCTCGTTCTCCTGATCCGCGTCCTCATCCGCGTCCTCATCTTCGTCCTCCTCCCCTCGGCCGCTCGACCCGTGGCCCTGGTCCTCGCCGATTCTTCGGCCCCACCATTTCCTCGCTAGTGGCCCCCCAACCCTCGGTTTAGTTCCTACCTCTCCCTCCCCCTCCGGCTCCGGCACCCTTGGTCGAGACCGTGCATCGCTTCGGCTGTCTCCCCTCGCGCCTCGTCTCGAGTCTCCTCCGTGCCGACCAATCGCCCTCCCTCCCGCCCCCTTACCTACCTCCCGAACGCCGGGCCATCCGCTTGTTCCTCTCTTCTACTCTCTTCTGTGTTCTTTTCTCCGCTTAGCTCTCCTCCTCTTCCTTTTTGTTCCGTTAATTCGCCTTCTCTTTCGTCCCCCTTCCTTATCTCCCGGTCTTTGGTTATCCTCTCCTATCCATCCCTCGTTGCATCCTCCCGGTCCTCTCTTCTCCCTCTCTCTCTCTATCTCTCCGTCTTCTTTTTCCTCTCGCTTCCTCTCGCTTTTCGGCCGCCTCCCCTTTTCGGCCACTGCCTTCGCACTGCCACTGCTCCTCTCGTTCTTTTCGTCTCTCTCTCTCTCTCTCTCTCTCTCTCTCTCTCGTCTCTCTCGTCTCTCGTCGTCTCCTCTTGTCTCTCGTCGCCACCGTCAGCCTCCGAAATGAAACGGACGAGTCTCGCCGTTTCGCGGCCCTTCTCCCCTCTTCGCTCTATCGCGGGGTAACTCCGTCGTCGTGCCGACATTTGACATTGCCGGCACTTAGCCTTGCCACCATCGGGCCAACTCTGTTGCCACCCTGTCGCGTCCGCTATTAAGCCTCGGAAGCCTTGCGCAGGTAACCACTCGCGCCGATGATCGCCATGACGATCGATTCCTCGTTGGCGCGATCCGGCCGATTGCGCGCATCGAGCATTGGCGGTTCATCCGACGTGATACAGAGATGATCGTTCGCACCCTCGACTCGCCGAGAGGATCACGCGAGCCTTGCTTGTAACGTCTCGACGAGCTCGTCCAGCCGGCTGGCCGATACCGATCAATTAATCCGTGCTCGTACGCGAGAAGGCTCGGCGACGGCGCGACGATTCGAAGCGAAGCAAGCGTCGCTCGGCCGAACGGGAACCTTCGTCTTCGAGCGATCGCTTCGTGGTCGATGAAGATGTCGCTTCGTCGTTTAATTCGATCCCTCCTGTATGCGTGCGCGTGCGCGTATGCGAATCGGCGCGATATCGGGCGCGTATCGGTCTGCGAAGCGAGTCTTTTTTAATGTCACTTGTAATTCCGATGCATCTGTGTCAATACGCTGCAAGATGTTTACCGGGCTGGGCTCGGCTGTGTCCGAACGTGTGTCTTTAGATTAGGAGCGATAAACGGCGAATGCAGATCGCCGTCCTTCAGCCGTTTAATCGAGCAGATCGCGCGATCGATCGACTCGCTGGCTCGTTCCCCTCGCCCTTGCCCTCGCCGATGACGGGTCACGCGCGTGAGGGTCATCGTCGAGGGATGAATCGGGGCGCAGGCGAGTCATTCTTCGGGTCATTCGGCGTTCAAGAGCGAATCTCACGAGCGACGAGCGCCTCTCTCGCGGCGGCCCATCGAGAGCGAGCGAACGCGATAATGATCCAGCCGACGCCCGCTGTAGCTCGGATGCTGGACTGGAGCCGCGGTAGTGCAATCCGCGAACGAGATAGGAGCGCCGGTCTGACACTCGCGGCGTCTGAAATCCCGCGCTTACCCGCGGCGGCGACGCTGAATAAACTCCCGTTACTCCTCGCCGGCGCGGTGGAAAGCCATAAACGCGCGCGAGGATTATCGCGAGGGAGCGCGAAGCCAACGGGCGGCGGAAGCCACCCGCGATAGTTACGTCGTAATCGGACGACTTGCGTTTCAATTACGCAAATTACCGCGATCGGTAGATAAGCCGCTCGACGCCGATCGCTCGGTAACGGTATACTAATGAGAGCGCGCGGGAATGCGAGACAACGTGCCGATTACTCGCTCGGCGAGCAAACGCCGAGGAGCAGGTTTCGAGGAGCGGCGGGCCTCGCTGGGGCTGCAATTGCGAAATAGCGAAAAGTCTGGTAACAACAACAACGACGACTCCTTCCGCGGACGCGCGACGATGCCTGCGTGTCTCTCTCTCTCTCTCTCTCTCTTCCTTCTTGTATCGCCGGCGCTTTGGAGGAAGACGCGCGTAGCAAGCGGCGCGATTACGCGCGATATCGAAATATCCGAGATTTGGAATTGAAAAAAGAAGAATCATCCCGATATTATTGGCACGGCATGCCGTGATATTACTATTCCCGGTGCGCGGTGCATGAATATATGAATATAGATAACATATAAAATATGAAATAACGCATAACGCATGAAATATTAATGAGAAACTATCGGGACAGATGAAAACGTCGACTCGCATTGCCCCGCATACGCGAGGGCAAGAAGCAGGAGGAGCTCGTCGCGCATAATGCAGGCATCATTATACGTCGAGCATCGCGGGCCTGTGCTGCACACTTTGTTACGCAATGCCTCGAATCTGCGGGAATCCTCGACAGCCGCGGCTGTCGTCTCGTTATCGCTCTCTTTCTTCCCCTCTCCTGCTCCTGCCCTCCCCCCTCCCCCCTCCACCCTGCCCCCCCCTCTCTCTCTCTCTCTGTCTGTCTGTCTGTCTGTCTGTCTGTCTGCTCTCTGCTCCTCCGGTAGGTAGGCGTGACTTGTCGCAAACGCCAATTTTCTTGACATCTGGAAAGGTGAAGTAAACCGGATCCACCGGGCGATCCGCGCTCGCGCGGAGCGTTTGGCTGCATTTCGAGTCGACTCGCTTGCGAAATTTCGCCCGGCCGATTTTAAATGATAAGCGGCTCCGACCGCCGCTTCGCCGCGGCTTTATCTTCACCGCGCACGCATGCACACGCGGAGCGCGTGTCGCCGTCATCGACACCACCGTCTTGCCGAGGCTCCGCGTGCGTCGTCGAACGGTTAATCTGCGAAAGACGCGCGGTAATATCGCAACACTACTAATCCCCGCCGTCTCACACACATTGCCGGATATTTGTATTTTGATTAGCGCGCGATAAGATTGTAGTTTGTAATGAGAGCGAGATGCCCGCGAGATCTATGCGCGTTCGGTATCGTCGCCGTTGAATCGCGACGAGAATCGCGTGGCAAATGTCATCCCGCAAAGGGGATCTGATTATTCGCTTCGCGACCAGGCGCGCCGAATAAAATTAACTAATCTGCGAGTTACGAAACATTGACATTTTACCGTCCTCTTGTGAGAAAAAGAAGAGCATCTATGAAGTGTAATGAAATTCATGACATTTTTAACAGCTTAAATAACTGCAAATTGTCTACCCGCCGATTCATTATGCCCAAGATTTTGAAATCTCGCCGTATTTTTGCCTCCATGTTTCCGCTATATATCCATAAAAAAAATATATATATATATATATATWTWTRKRRAAARAGARAARARAWATRTGTGTGTGTGTGTGTGTGTGTGTGTGTGTGTATTCACAAAGGGCTCGATCGATTATGCCTGTTCTTTCGGTTTTGCAACCTCGCCGGATTTTTGCGTCAATGTCTCCACGTATGCAGCTGCCTTTCCTGCGCGCGGATCTATGCTAATATTTTTCGTCGATCAAGCCACGGTCTGGCCTTCCTACGTATGTAGGAAGTGAAATTTTCTTCGAAGCCAGCGCCGTTATCTGCTTGGCTATCCGAGTTGTTGTGACAGCGATGCTGAGCGCAGCAATTGCGCATGCAACGTGACAAAATTGCAGACATAGGCCGCACGGTTTAATTTTATTCGTCATTTAACGCCGAGAAACGCCACGTCGTCGCGTTATCCTGATGAAATCTTTTCACTTCTCGTCACTCGTCTATAATCTATAATCTCCGTTCCACTTCTGTTCAACGGATCATGTCTGCTCGACGCTCGCGTCCCGCGAAATCCATCTCGAAGCTGGAGATTGATATCGATCCTTCTCCCCCCTTCATTCGGCCGCCGTTTACGCGATTGTCGCGATTATCGCGTGCGATCGCGCGATCGGAACGACGGCGCCATTTAACGTTAAGCGAGCCGTGATGCAGCGCAAAGTGCACGCGTGTGCAAGCGCGCGCGTCTATGCGCGACGAACAGCGCTGTTCTTCCTTTCCTCGGAGACGTCTCGGCGTTCATTCCGCCAGCAAGGTGCGGCGGGCTCCTTTGCGCGAGGCTCGCTAGCAGATTGGGCAGGATGGCTTCCTGCAAGAGAGTTCGCTAGTCGATCGGGGGCCATGAACCTCGAACAGGTTGGCCCCTTGGACGTTCACCTTCCGTGCCGCTCCATCGCTCGCTCCCCTCGCTCCCCTCGCCGCTCTCGCGCTCGCTGCATCCCGCCGCTGCTTCCTAAGGGTACGTTCGCCTCTACCCCGTCCTCGCTTCCCCTACCCCTCCCCGGTCTATCAGCTTATCCTCCTTCTCCTCCTGCTTCTCCTCTCCCTTCCGCGAGAAAGACACGCTACTCTATTTCTCGTTTCTGGTCCTCGCTGTCCATGCTCGCCTGCATATTCATCCGTCCCGTTCACGCGCGCGGCTATTTGTCGCATCGACGACACCCGAATCGGATGCGTCTTTCCCCTCCCCTCCCCCGGACGCTCCCTCGTCGCCGGATCGATTGCGAGAGATCGCGGAGTCGCGATCCCTCGCCAACAACGCCGGTCCTCGCCGCTTCTCACCGCAAAATCGTTGCCTCGCCTCTTCTCTCGGATCGCGTCGCTAACGCGTCATCGCAAGCAAGCGGCCTTTCCGCTCTCGGAAACAGGAAAGGCGCCCGCGTCCCGCGTTTCGGGCGATTTCGGGACGCCTCGACGGCGTCCTTTTGGAATTCCACGTTCGGCGCATTAATCACGCAAGCGCGTACCTGGTCTGAAATTTTTTGCTCGCACGGCATAATTCCCCCCCCCCCTCTCTCTCTCTCTCTCTCTCTCTCTCTCTCTCTCTCTCCCCCCCTTGCGCAACGCATTCAGCGTCGTCCATTGCGAAATTACGACGGGCCGCGTCACCTATCCTATTCGCGTCGCTCGATATATTAATCGCGCGATATGTCGATCCCGCAACAAGTCATCATCCGCTCATCATGGCGTGCATTCCATTTTCCATCAGCCGGACCGGAATTTCCTGGCATCAGCCTGGATCGAGCCGTTTGCGAGACGCAACGTTGCGATATCGATAACTCGCGCGTCGTTGTCGTTGCAGATCGGTGTCCCTTTCATCATTAATCATGCGTGCGAAGATACACGAAGCCTTGGCCAGCCTTCCGAGTCTCGCCGATAGAACGCTGAGGAAGAATTAATCCAAGGCACATCGAGCGGGTCGCATCGTTTCTCGGCGCCCTGCCTCGATCAAATGATGCAAGAGGTATTATGAAATTTCCGAAACAAGCTTTCCATAGAGGACGCGTATGCAATTTCGACGACACCATTCCGTAAGTGACACACATTAGCGGATCGGCTCGTGCAAGATCGTGCAAGCGATCGCAAACGCTTAATTATTATTTAATAAATTGGCGGGTCGTGCCTTGAGCGCGGCGCGCTCGGTTTCTCGGTGTTTCGCGAGATAGCGATTTGGCACTCGTCGAGCCACGAAGCCGACGTCTAAATTCGGACGTATACGATAGCTCGTGCTCCGTTGTTGTAAAAAAGTAAAAAGAAAAAGCCGAGATCGCAAGGGCCGTCAGATGCGATCGTCGGAGCGATCGTCTCTCGTTGTGTCATCATCGGGATCGGCTAATTCCCCAATCCGCAGGAAAAAGAAACCTGTCGATAATGTAATGCGGAGCCTTACATGTCGATGTGTGCCAGTTATTATCGCGCGACGTCGCTCTTTGTTGTTCCTTTATCTTCGGGGAAGCGTTTCGCAAAGCATGAGGTAATACGATAACAAACGCGAATCGATCAATGCCACGCGCCGAAAGCGATCCGAGATCCTCTCGGTATCGAGACGATTTTTCCTTGACTCTACAGCGGATTGCAGCGGATTGCGGGCCGATAAAGCCATAATCAGCGCGCATTTGCGGCAGTGATCGAGCGATTACGCGTTGCGAAATTAATTATTAGACGCCGCGGAGCGACGAGTGTCGCAGACGTTCCGCCTGCGGAACGTAGGTCCTGCGGACGCGTTTTCAACGCGTAAGGATCGCATCCGGCAAAGTCACGGACGTGAGAGCCGCGGAGAGAACGCGGAGAGAACGCGCGCGAGGAAGCCGCAAAGCGCTCTGCGGCCGATCGCTCGATCGCTCCACGCGTCTTTTCGCCACGTTACGTAAGAACGATCGGGCGGACTCGAGTCGTCGTCTCGCCGCGCGCGATAGCGGCGACGATTGGTCATGCTAGGTTGGTCTAGGGAATTATGCGGCGGGATGACAGTGCGTGAGAAGCCGGCGTTTCGGGCCCTGCCTAATGGATAATTATTATGCGCATTCTTGCAAATTCGTGACCGGGAACGCTCGCCGAGGCGCGTCCGCGTGCATCGGACGTCGGCGGAGACGCGCGGCGTAGCTCGACGGCTAATAACACGATGCAGTAGATGTGAGATAGTTATAATTAGGCGTTTTATTCGACCTAGCAACGTGCTGGTTACCCATGTGAACTTCCTTTTCGGCAATCCCGCCGAAATACGCGGCGGGGCCGCTACGCGCCGCCGCGAGATTTCAGCGAAATCATCGCTCCACCTTTTCGCCGTTCGCGCGGCGGCTCTCTTAATTAGCGCACGTTAATTGAGAATGCAACATTTGAGCGGAACCCGTACGAATACGTCTCCCGGTTGTTTACTCACGTGTTCCTTTAATTTCGCGCGACTTACGCCGGCCTAAATCGCTGCATCGAGATGATTTGTTCCGTCTCGGCAGAGGCGCTTTCAATTCAACGTCTCGCGGTCGGTAACGGCATCTTCCAACGGCGAAGGATCGCATGTTCCTTCACTTCGGGCTTGTATCCTCCTCGATCCGTTGGCGCGAATTCGATCTCTGCGCCTCCCTCGCCCCCTCCTCGCCCCCTTTCTCTCTCTCTCTCTCTCTCCGTCAAACGCGCTCGAGATCTCGTCTCGAGCCGCGACGCGGCTTTGGGATTCATCGTCGATTCTCGTCGATTAACCGGCATTCGCGAGACTCGATCGTACCACGATCGATATTCAGCTGGTCGAACAGCGTCTCGCATTCGCGAAAGAAACGCTGACGCTGGCGATTATTTTCGAGCGGCGTCTTCGTCAACCGAAATCGAGGATTTCGTCAGGCTGAATCCCGCGCGGGCACATATCGTTGCCGCAACGGCAACGTCCTTATTTTTATCCGCGGCACTTCCGCGCCGATCCGCCCGAATCTTCCCGCGTCACGCGGTTATTCAGTTAATTAAAGTCACACGGCGAGAGTCACAGACATCTGTCCTTATCTGTCTCGCGATGCGAAACGCGCCCCGGAAAGAGCGTCGGCCGAGTCGGCGGGCCAGGCTCGCCTCGTGGTGCGCGCTCGGCTTCACCTATGGCAAATTGTGTCAACGTCCGGCAAGATTTAATACTTGCCGATCCGCTGTCGCATGCAAACCGTTTGTCATCGGACGCATCCGTGCACCTGTTTTCCAAAAACGGACGGCGGGCATAATGCGGCAGGATGTGCGTTAAACGCCGGTGCGCCGGTACGCTTTGGATCTCGCATCCCGTGTAGCCACCGCGAATTAAGGCAAAGCGGAAGTGGGAATTTCCATTTTTAGGAACTGTCCACGCGGATCCACGCGGATCCGTTGCGGCGAGCGAGCGTGTAAATTGATCTCGCGAGGCGGCAACATCCGCGCCACGTCACGTCACTCGCAGAAGGAGCTCTCGATATTATCGAATTAAGAGACGCTTGTGATCTCCCTCTCCCTCTCTCTCTCTCTCTCTCTCTCTCTCTCTCTCTCTCTGAAGGATCGAGGAAGCGCGTCGCGATGCGGAAGAGACACCAAAGAGACGCGAACGTCCCGTTCGCAGCCAAGCTGGCCGATTCTGGAGGCCGAACGAGGATTTATCCCTCGTTTTTGTTTTTTATCACCTTTCCTTTTTATTTATCCGTCATCCACCGATCCATCAGGCGGGCGCTATTGTGCGCGGATCGTAAACGGTCGCGTCTGCCATTCTGCAAAACGCGAACACCGCTACGTGTCCGCGCGCGTTGTACGAGCGCGCTCGCTCTGCCGGCGATTATTCACACGCTGGCTCGCCGGCATTATGTGAGACGGTCATTATGGCGAGACGCGACCAGACGTCTTGACCTTCGTCTAAATCCACGTCAGTGACCGTAACGCGAGTCTAATACGAAAGAGAAATGAATCGCTGCCGGGGAGAGGGAAGCGAGCGAGCGAGCGAGCGAGCCGGCGCGCAAGTAGACGCGCTTTATCGGCACACGCAGTGGCGGATTCCGCGATCGGCGGCCGCGGGGATCCGGAGATTGCGCGCGCCCCCCTCCCACCCCCCCCTCCGCCCTCCTCCCTCCGAAAACGTCCCATCGGCCGCGCGGCCCGCGCTTTCGCGGGTAAACGCGCTTTCCGAGGGGAAAGGGGAAGTGGAAAAGATCGCTCCCCCGCGTCATCTCCGTCGATGACTTCCGGTTGCGAGCGTGACAGGTCGCGGCGGACGTCGAGTAATTCGTTAAACTGCGTCGACCGGGCGAGCAGTCGTGAAAGGCTCGCCGCGATCCCGCGGCCGCTAGATCCGCTACTGGAGAACGGCAATAGACGAAGAATTCCGCCGGGCGGTTTTGTTTTCGCGGCTTGCCTAGCCACGCAATTCGCGGCTCTTCGGCAAATAAAACCAAGGACGAGTGAATCGCGGACTGGATTGTTTGCTTGGACAATTTGCATCGGGGAATTTACGAGCCCGTGAGGAATTCTTCGACAACCAACGGCGTGCAACGAACGCGATTGTCTCTCCCTCCCTCTTGCGTCTCTCTCTCTCTCTCTCTCTCTCTCTCTCTCTCTCTCTCTCTCTCTCTCTCTCTCTCTGTTACCATCGAGAGATGTTAGTGGCGATTTGCGATTTACGTGCGCGATCGACATACCGCGCTACGAGGATCGCCTCGAGGATCAGCCGACAGCCGATCGGTCGTTTGCGAGAAGATGCGGAAAGAGGCTGAATTTCGCGTCGCACCGGCGGAAACGAGGACGAGCATTAAAGTTTCGCGAGACTGAGGGCGGGTTATCCTCGCTCGCTCTTGCGAGCATCTCGGCGATATTCCCTGTAGGAACGAACGAGAGGGCGAACAACGAAGGGCGTCGCGCCCTTCCTGCCCTCGCAGGGACCAAGAGTATACTTAATTTCCAGCGTCATTCTGCATTCCATTTGTAACGACCGTGCCACTTCCTACATGCCCGCCCACCGGGCCTCGCGCGCAGCCTCGTCCTTTTTATTTCATTTCGACCATGTCCTAACGCGCGTCTTCCGCTTTCGCGCTCCGAGCTCAGCTGCGCTCAGCTGCGCGCATGCACGCACGCATGCACGCAGGAAGTGCCCGTTTGCGCTTTGCGGAAATGCGCGAGCGAGGGCCCCGTCACGTGAAAACCGACGGAAAGCGCAAGCCGCGCGTACGACACGCACAACGATTTCACGATAACGGTACGACTAATCGCGCGCGGATTCCCCTCTAATCGCGAAAACCTGCGCGCTCATTTCATTCGCCGGGCTCGCAACACCCACCCACACACGCGCACACAGAGAGATAGAGATAGAGAGAGAGAGAGAGAGAGATATATACACGCGACGCGCGGTTCATGAAAATTTATAGAATAATGCGCATAATTACGAGTTACGGAAGCAAGCAAAAAATGATGAAATTTTATGTTAACAACAATGTCGGTGCATAAATCGATTAAGCAATTAGCATCGTATCGATTAGCTCGTTAGCTCGTTAACGATTACCTAACCAAACCTTCCCGGCCGATCGTCAGCGGAGGAAAGGGCAGCCGTAGTTCCCTAGAGCAGACTTGTACATTCTAGCTTCCACATTCTTCGCCGAAACAATGGCAACGTCGCGCGCGCGCGCGCGCGCGCGCGGACTAAACTATGAAACCGCTTTGCGATGCGCGCGGGAAACCCGCCGCGCGCTCCCGCGTCGCGGCGGCGTCGTCGCCATCGCGGACCGTCGTCCTATGAACGGAGCGGAGCAGCCGCCCGGAGATACACATCGGTCAAGGTAAACAGGCGCGTTTTATTATTTGCCGGGCCACTTTTGTTTGCGAAAATTACGTATTCGCGCGACGATCATTGTAACCTCGGTTACGTATTCCCCGGGGTTGATGGCGGTGACGATGGCGGCGACACCCGCGAGAGCGGGTGGGCAATTGCCGGGGCCGGGAGGGGGCCGGTAGGGGGCCGAGGGGGAGAGGGAGGGAGGGAGGGAGGGAGGGGACGGCCTCCCGCGGGGGGAGGGGGAGGGGGCAGCGAGAGGGGTTGCGAACGAATGTGCGAAAGAGCGCGCGCGCAGAGACATCATCATCGCTGTTACTTGAACGTTTTTGTCGGGCGGGAGGAGGAGGAGGAGGAGGAGGAGGAGGAGGAGGTAGGTAGGTAGGTAGGGTCATCAATGTGCAGGTGGAGAGGAGAGCCGCGCCGAGAGAGCGTTAACCAATTCGTTTGCCGGCTCGCGTTATGGTTTTACTCGTGAGAAGAGATACCGGGAGCAAGAGAGAGAGCGAGAGCTACGATCGGGGACGGAAGCGAGCGAGCGAGCGAGCGAGCGTGCGAGAGAGAGAGAGAGAGAGAGAGAGAGAGAGAGAGAGAGAGAG
>JAHMML010000006.1:4493274-4625774 GCA_020341155.1 Eciton burchellii
GGAGAGGGCGGGCGCGGGACGGGAGCGAGCGTGCGAGCGCGCGCGGGATCGAAATGTTATTAATGCCGGGCCGCGCGATAGGAGACAAACAAAAATAATTAATATTTATCGTCCGCGATTTGCGCGTGTATGTCCAATCGAAACGCAATATTCCCTCAGGCGGCCTTCGCTAATGCAAACACATCGAGTCCGCAACCATCGCGAAATTCCGACCGTACGCCAATCGCGCTAATTCGATAATGCTGATCACGCTCAACAATCCCGAGCGGGGCTCTTCGCTTTTCTCTTGGTTTTTTCCTATCTGCTATCTCCTTCCCGCGGAGCGGCCCCTTTCGCGGGGCCTGATAAACCGTCGCGTTTGACGGATACTGGTGCGACAGGGCAGAGCGAGGGTTTTGCCCAGGCGGATGACGAGGGTGTCGTCGAGTCGACCCTGCTCGATACGTTTCTGATTTTGATGCTTCTTATGCCGGTAGCGCGACGATGGACACGCCGGTGCGTGTTAATTGTCGATTCGGGCTGGTTACACGCGTGTGCGCGTCTAATCGATTGCTTTGGAGATTTTTTTTCCTTTATAGGGACATAAGCTCGGCGTAAGTCACGGGAGAATGCATCGCGCGGTTCGTCCGCAGGAACGCTGGAACACGAGGGGAAATTATCATCGTTCGTAATTAGCAATTAAAATTGGAAATGTGCAATGTGCAATTAAAATTTTGTACACTGGCAACAGCCAGTCCGAGAAATACATTTCGCGGGAGAATTTCGGAATATCAAAGGAGAAACAGGGAAGAGAAGGAGAGAGACGGAACGCTCGTTGCATCGATCTGACGATCTTAGTCGCGCCGACTAAGCGAATTTGCCCGAAGCTTACCCTCGCGCCTGCGAAAAGCTGTTGATGGCCCTTTCCCCTTCGCGGCGACCCACGACGTACACGCGTACACGCGTTCATTTCCGAAACGAGAATCCAAACACGCAGGCGAGAGCGCGTCCGGCCCGGCCGAATCTCAAGACTCGCGCAGCGAAGCTCGACCCGGCAGGATGCGACGAAACAATTGTCGGGAGGAAGGACGAGAAAAAATTTTTAGCGTGGCTACGAAACCGTGACCGGGCCGGGCCAAAATTCACGTTGCACCAACGCGTGCAACGCTGTAACCCACGTGCGCTCCCGTTCCGTCCTCGTTCTTTACTCCTCCTCCTCCTCCCTCCCTCCCTCCCTCCCTCCCTCCCCCTCGTGCCGCCTCACCTCGCCGCCATCCTCCGTTTCTCTGTCTCATCGCGCTGTCTCATGACGTCGCGGATGACTTCGCGCGCGGCTTGCCAGCGCCTCACGCGTTGGGAATGGGAAGAAAAGCGACTTAATTCCGCGCACGATCCCCCCTTCCCCCTCCCCTCCCGGTTAACATAGTTTCATCCGAATGCTTATCCATTTGCGGCTCGAGGTTTGCTTAAGGTGGGATCCTCATGAGGCGCGCGATCATCTCGGATCCGCGATCCGCGATCCATGGCGCATGTCGATTACGTTCGCTTACGAACCTTTGCTCTTGCAAGATGCAGGAGCGCGAGCGCGTCTTCCCGATCTCGAGGTATATCGAGGAAAAAAGGAAAAGGGGAGGAAAATAAAAGGAAAAGAGAAAAGAAAAAAATAAACAGGAACGATAACCGTGCGTCGTGGGGGGGTTTTCTGGGAAGGGCCGGGTGCGGAGAAATTGTTGAACGCGACGCAGTTTACAGAAGAGACGAAGACCTCACCGGCGAGTGGGACGAGCCTGGAGAGCCGGAGCTATTTCTTTCTCAAATCAAACATTCTGGAAATAAAGTTTCGGCGCACCGCGAGCGACCGAAACGGCCGAACGGCCGAAACTTGCTCGCAACCGAAACACGCCTATGCTCGAGCGCACGTACGCGCTACATACGCACACGCGAACGAACACGAGGCGCGCATGCACCGCAGTCACGCACGTCCCTCGCCCTGAAGGGTTTTTAAGGCTGTTACGACGTAAGAAAAATTCAAACGCTCGATTTAAACGGCCCGCCGTTGCCCGCCGCGTCGATAACACAACGTCAGATCCGCAACGGACGATCGGGTATTCCCCCTGTCGTGCGGACCGGCTTAATCCTAGATTGCGCTCCGCGCTGACTGATTGCAACTGATCGCTCGGGATTTCGCAGCGTAGCTTTCCGAAGCAGGCTCGAAGCAGCGAAACGTCCCGTCTCCTTCCTCCCTCCCTGCTCCTCTTTCCCTGCGCGAATAAAATTCCGGAATTCCGCGCGTTCTTGCACGAAAACGCGGCTCTAGGATTAGACGCGCGCAGGCCGCGCGCCCCGCTTTATCCGTGCACTCCTTGCAGAGTGCAGAACAGCACGACCGGACGATTCGACTTGACGCGGAGGGGCAGGAGGGCGGGGGGTAAATCGAGGCCTGGCGTCGAAAAAAGGGAAGGCAGGAAAGCTGCGCGCGTGAATTACAGGAATTTCGTCGCGTTCGCGAGTGGACGCATCCGAGGCGCGATTCGGGCATCACAAAGGGCAGCAAATCCCGTATAATGGCTAAGTCGAGTCAAGTAAAGTCACGTTGTGGACGCGGTAACAGGGGCAATGCACCGGTGCCGTTGCGCGGCTCTGGGCGGGTCCTTCGCGGGCAGGTGGTCCTCGGCTCAAAGAACTTTTGCCGGGGCATTGATCCGCATGAAACGCGGGACCGCGAACGCAAGGCAAGGAAACCTGCGTGTGCAACGCCGAGGCTTCTCTCTCTCTCTCTCTCTCTCTCTCTCTCTCTCTCTCTCTCTCTCTCTCTCTCTCTCTCTTTCTCTCCTCTCTCTCTCCTCCCTCCTCTCTCGCTCTCTCTTTCTCTTCCTCTCCGCGTCCGGCGGTTCTGCACGGTTTTCGGCCGCGTCTAACGCCGAAGGGTCCTCCTCGAGGATCGCGGGGCCCGAGGATCGATCGAGGACGCCGTCTCCTCCTCGTGAGCGAGCGACAACGGCGAACGAGCGGTAGGCAATCGAGACGAAGAGAGAGAGAGAGAGAGAGAGAGAGAGAGAGAGAGAGAGAGAGAGAGAATAAGAGGGGGCGGAGGAGAGAAAGGGGAGTGCAGCAGAAAAAACGACGAAGGCATCGCGCTCGCGCGACGTTAAAACGCGGCTGCCACGAGGTACAGGCGCGTCGGAATTGACCGAATTTCGCGTGAAATTCGAAAGCGTGCAACGCGACTCTCGCGGGGCCCCGGCAGAGGGTCCCCCCGCGCCACCGCCGGGGTGACTTTATCCGACGAAAGTCGCTGCGGCGCTCGCTCGCTCGCTCGCTCGCGCGCGCGCGCGCGCCAGAGGGGGAACGGTTGTCTCGTCTTGTGCAAGGATGATTCCCGGGCCCTTCCCCGAACCACCAACCTCCCCCCCCCCGGCCTCGATCGCCTCCTACTTTCGGTGCACGCTTCGCCTCGCCGCGGAGGAGGCGAACCGTGCCCTCTCCCCGCGGCCCACCGCGAAACGTGGTAGAACGAGCTTCTCTCTTCCGTCCTCGATGCCGCTACCACGGAATTGGTTCCCCCGGGCGTTTCGGCTTATGCCGAATATACGTAAATGCATTCCGCTCTTGCGCTCGCGCGCACCGACTTGCGCGACGCGGCAATTGCCACTAACCGATCTCGCCGGGCCGGGCATGATCGTGATCTCCGAAAAATGATAAAAACGAAAATTGCGCGAAAATTGCATGCGACGAACCCGTATACACGTGGCGCTTGACGACGGATATAATTTTTCGTGCAGCACGTTACGAGCTTCGGGCGTCGGACACGTGTATTGTTGTTCCAAGTTGGAATATTAATCAGCGAACGCTCTCGTGACGCGACGAGACGTCTTTCTGCGTTACGTACTTGATTCCAGAAGGCTAGACTGCCGCAGTGCGATCTAAACAAGATTGCACGTGTCATTGGTGTCCTATTACGCTTATGCGATTTAAATGTCGTGGACGTGGCATCTCGGATGGCCCCGTCGACTCTAGAAACGCATAATAGCAACGAGAAACGCGGCTATAGTCGCGGTCATCATGGCCTCAGCGTTGAAGCGAGAATGAAACGAAGAGAGGAGAAAAGACGAGAGACAGGCGAGAATGAATAATAACGATCGCGAGAAAAACGCAACGACGAAATTAACTTTCGGGAAGAGGAGAAATGAGATGTAAGAAAAACAAAGTAAGAAACAACGAGGAAGCTCCGCGGGCGCACGCATGCGTGCGCGCGCGTGCATGTGCGCGTTAAATAATGAGGGTCCCGAAGAAAGCCAAGCGCGACGCGCAATGCTTTCGGCTCTTCGTAGTTAGCCTCCGTAGAGGCTAAATTTCATTTCTCGCGATTCCAGCCTGATCGTCGACCAGGTGATGAGGCGCGCGCGCGCGCGCGCGATTGGCCGTATATTCTCCGCGAAAATTCCGCCGGTCCATCCCTCTCTCTCTCTCTCCCTCTCCCCCTCCCTCCCTCTCTCTCTCTCTCTCTCTCTCTCTCTCTCTCTCTCTCTCTCTCTCTCTCTCTCTCTCTCTCTCTCTCTCTCTCCTCCGAGAGGGAGAAAGGCGAGCCGCGGGCGAGAGACGAGCGCAAAGTCGCTCTCCTCTTCGTGCTAGCCGTAGCAGGACGGGAGATCGTATTGCATGCACGAATCGCTAGTAAGCGGAGACGATTGCATCGAGGTAAGAAGAAAGAAAGGAAAAAGAAGAAAGAAAAAAAGGAACGAATAAAGCGAGGAAAGAAGGAAAAAGAGACGGCATAGAAGAGGAGAACGGCGAAAGATGGGGCGAGGAGCGGGCGCGGAGCGGAGCGGAGCGGAGCGCGTTCGTCGGAGGGATGCAGGATGGACGATGCAGCAGCCGAGGAAGGGAACGCCGCACGGACGGAGCATACGGGGACCGGCAGGGGACGGGCAGAGGGGGCGAGAGAGAGGTTGAAGGGAGGGGGAGGGGGGGAGAGAGGGCAAGGCGAGGAAGGTAAGGTCTGCCGCCGAAAAGCAACTAGCGATTGTATTAAGTAGAAGAAGCGCGACGAGAGATGGCTTGAGCGGGCCTGGCGAAACGTGGCGAACGTCCGACCGAGAGCGGCGGTTATGGCATGGACGAGTTGGGGCAGCGGGGCGGAAGGGAGGAGGAAGGAAGGGAGGTGTGCACTGGGAGTGCAAGGGGACGAAGGGGTAACGCGCGCGAGGTGAGGATGAAAAAAGACGCGGTGGCGGCGGCGGCGGCGGCGGCGGCGGCGGCGGCGGCGAGCGGCAGCGCGCGGGGGCAGGCCCGGGGAGGGGGGAGTGCGCGGGATGGACAAGAGGAACGAAAGAAGGGAAGAGAGAGTGCGAGAGAGAGGGGGAGGGTTCTAGAAATTAGGTTGTTGCACCGTGCCGCCGGGTGGGAGAAACCCAAGGCCCTTGTTACCTTCCTCTACGTGAATTTAGGCCGTTGCACTTTTCGGCCCGGTACACATGGTGGGGGGCCCAAATAGGTGGAATGCACTTGGTGGGGGCAGCGCAGCGGATAGCGCATTTAGGTGCAGCCTTCGAAGTGGAAGAGGGGACTCTAGCAATGAGACAGGGCCGCGCCTATAGAACCTGCGAATTCTCATTGCGGCGTCGCAATTTTTCGACACCAGACTCCTTGTCGCAATACTTTTCAAGTAAAATCAGTGTTTCGCGTAACACTCGATTTCCTAAACAACTCTTCGCTCGAAAAGGCATCGATATTACATATAGATAACGCGCGCGCGCGCGCGGTTACGTCATTGATAACGGTGGCGAAATGTTCTCTTACTCGGAGAAATCATAAGAGAAATCATAGCGAAGCAAGATTGATAATTTTATGTTTCCCGACGAGGAAAATGATTGGAAATGCTTTTAAATTCTAGCCACGCAAATCCATTTGTGTCGTTCTAATTGGTGCCTTCGCGTCTTTTTGATGCCCTCGTAATTGTAGAGTACTTGTAGAAATAAAGTGGAAGTTGGAGAAATCATTTGATATCTATCATCTTGAAAGATGGCAGGATAGTAACATCAATTATTGCGCATATATTTACTTTGCTCGACGATTATTAACTTTCGGTTATTATGCTTCGGTTGCTACGAACTTATACTATCAGCCAACTTTGTAACGTGACATACGTGCGAAAATATCGCTGACAATGTTAATCGCTTTCGTAGTTCAGCGGTTTGTCTGGAATGAAACCAACATACCACAAGTTGCGCGCGTATGCACGTATCTGATCCCTCTATGAAGCCCTTATGCACTTGTGTACGTTTTAAGTACACGCCCGTGTACTATACACGTGGCACTATATCAGTTAATATCTTTCTCAGATACACAGATCGTCGCGAACGAACGTGAACGTTAATTAAATAAATTAATGTTCGCATGTTCATAAGCTGTCGCAAACTGTAATTTACATAAAAAGAAAAAAAAAACGTATCCTTTCAGTTACGCTTATGTTAACGCGAAGGGGGAGGCTAGGGGAAATCGAGCGTTACGTAATCGCACGTGATAGTAACGACCGGAATGCCAAATTCGCTGATATCTTGTCGAGGTGCATTTTGCAGATGTATCGAACGTTGCATATTTCATACGCTGCTTTACGAATTCGTCACGGTGAATTTGTCATCGTCACGCTTGAGGTAAAGTCCAGAAAATCGACTTGCAGACAAGATTATACGCGCGGTTTTTAAACTCGCCGAACGTCCAATCCCCCGGTGCATGTGGCAAACATGCATCGGCTCTATTCGCGAAAAAACGGACCTAGCAACTAAGGGAGATGCTCGCCGGTAGTACGGCTGGCCGAGCTGTCGTTCGTTGGTGAGGAGACGTAAAAAGGGTAGCAGGCATGAGAATAGAGAGAGGAAGGGAGAGAGAGAGGAAGAGAGAGAGAGAGAGAGAGAGAGAGAGGAGCTGAAAAGAGAAAGGCAGAGAGAAAGCTCGCGAGAAGGAGAAAAGGACAGACGGAGGTCCGGCATTGCTCGCCTCCACGCAATGAGGTGAGACGGAGGGACGAGGCACGAGGCACGAGGCACCGATGCATTTTGGGACTATTCGGCGGCGGTAGCACACGAGAGGCTGCGAGGAGGAGGGTGAGGTAGGGTAGGCTTATCGAGTGCGGGGCCCTAGCAACGAGAGGAAGATGCCTAACAACGCGGCCGGTGGAGGGGAGTATCGGGTGGGCGGGTACGCGCGAGTCCGGCCGAAAACCTAGCCTGCATTTTAGGCGCATGGCTCAAACCCGGGCAAGCGGGCCCAGCCTGAAATGAAAGAAAGAAGTCGGAGAAGGCCCGCGGTGGTGGGGGGTATGTAGGGTTCACCAGAGGTTTTCGACTTCTCCCCGACCGCAAGAGCAAGCTGGCTAGTTCGCGCGCGCGCGCAATCCGCGCCGTTGTGCCTGCACGCTGATGCAATAATCTTGATGCAATAAAATTACGCT
Organism: Eciton burchellii; assembly: GCA_020341155.1. Lineage (NCBI taxonomy): Eukaryota > Metazoa > Arthropoda > Insecta > Hymenoptera > Formicidae > Eciton > Eciton burchellii. Next base: position 4,500,704 of record JAHMML010000006.1, read on the forward strand.
CCTGCCGAAGGAGACGATCTTAAATCCTCTGAAAGCATTCTAGGAAATATCGTAAACGCATTTACGTAATCTCGAGGCAATTAGATGGCAAACCGTTACGACAGAGACACTTGGAATAACGGCATTAATGGATTAGGAATGGACGGTCAACGTCAACTCGAAGCTCGTTTTATATCGGGGATATACGTGAAATGCGGAACGGTGAAATCGATATCTTTTCGAAAACAATATTCATATGCCTTTTTGTAACTACATATCGGAGACGAGGGCAGTACGTTAATAAATCTGCAGTACGTTAATATGTTTTATATTGTTAATATGTACGTTGCATCATATGTACGTTTCTCTCTCTCTCTCTCTCTCTCTCTCTCTCTCCCGTTTTACGCAAAAGAAAGAAAGAAAAGGGAAGAAGAAAGAAAAAAAAGAAGAAGAAGAGAACGTCATTTTTGTCAGGTTGAAATAATAAAATCTCTTTATCAATGTGAATCGGAGAATTGTCCCATTAGTCTTCCCATCTGTTCCATTTTAATATAATACACCATCGCCTGTATTATCTTTTAATTATTACAAATCGAATTGAGATTTAAGCGGGAACTTGGAAAGAAACACGTAACTTAAAAATACAACTGACACATCGGCAGAATTGCAGATGGGACGCGCTTAACTTCCAATGGAGAATTAATATCCGATACCTCGCGCGCGTTGCGCGCTCGGCACAATCTTGACCGTTTGAATAACGCATTAACGGTAAAAGATGTATCCGCCTTTTAGTATCTCTCCGCGCGCACAGAGAAGGCTGAATTCTCCTTATTCCCCGCTTTTCCCCACCCTGCATCCATGTCCCAATTTCGCTCTATAGCGATCAATTCTCTCGATCGTCGGTAACGGCTACGTCGTAATCCTCCAGGCTGTTATACTGTCAAACGAGTTATCCCGAGTTCGCCCCTCCCCCCTCCCTCCCCCTGCCCCTGCCCCCTGACCCCTCCCTCCCTCCCGCCGGAAAGGATCTCGCGCCTCGAGCCGCGAATACCGTATCTCGTCAGTGACAAGTCAGTAGCCAAGTATCGTGCAAGTTGCTCGCGAATCGTTACACTCGACGATCGATTGAGCTGAGAAAAAAAATCGCTGCGTCTCTCGTTCGAATTCTAATTTCAGCGTCTCTCGATCGCGCGGCACCATCGGGAGAGATCGATTTGATAAACGCGACAAGGTAAACGGCTACAATCGCAAGATAATTCGGTCATCGGGACGTACCGCGCGACAGCTACAAGCTACGATCAGATTATCCCGTTTTTATTCCGTTTTTCCATTCGCGATCATCATTTCTGCCGTTGTCGTTTCGTATCGACATTATGTACGCGATTCGACATCAGCGATGGATCGTCGATGGATCGTCGCGCGATAGCGCGCTGACTATTTCAGAACACAGAAGAACACAGCTGATGCCGCCCCGGCATCTGATCTCACGCATCCGCTTGCCGTCCGCTTCTATCCGCGCCGGAAATCTAGCGGACAATTTCTACGACGATCTCCCGAGATGATTGCTCGGGACATCAAGATGCGGGCTTTTCTCTTATCGCGCTCGCGTGCGCCGCGTTCCTCCGCGGGGATTTTAATCTCGGAATAGAATAAATCTTTAGCCCCGTTCCTTCTCTCTCGCCGGGGCCGGCTCTCCCTCGCTCACCTCGGAACTCGTTCCTCCTCGCGCGCGGAACGCCAGCCGTTCAGCAGCAACGCGGAACACGAGCGGGCTCCTCCGCAAGGAGGCCATATTTCATAAGACTCGCTTCTCTCATCCGGCAGCTTTCCATGCCGCCTACTATTCCCGCCTTCGTTTGTCCGTCTCTCCCGTCTCGTGCCTCCTCCCTCCCTCCCTTCCCCCCGCGCTCCCCCCCCCTCTCTCTCTCTCTCTCTCTCTCTCTCTCTCTCTCTCTCTCTGTCTCCCGGCTCCTTTAGCGGCCGAATAGCCGAGCTACCGAGCAGCCCTTCTGCCGCCGTCAAGGTTTCTAGCAACGCTTGCGCGCCTCGTTCCCATCTCGTTTTCCCCATCCAATCCCATGGCCCGTGCCAAGCTCAGTACTGCCAGCCGCCGATGTAATGTTTCTTTTATTGATTTTGCGGCGGTTCGCGGAAATTATACGGTTCGCGAATACGCGCGTAGAGCCCGCCATCATTTCCTTGTCTAGCGCGAGAGCGAGCGAGCGAGCGAGCGAGCGAGCGCGCTCTTTTATTCTCCTCGCGCCGCGTCCTCCTGCGCCTGCTCTCTCGCGACTCGAGCGTAAAGACGGATCCAGTCCGCGGGAGGACCTGAGGACCCGATGGAGACGGAATCAACGAGATACGCAAGATACGACACGATAAGGACAACACGAGATCGCGATTCCTCGTCGAGTGCTCACAGATTCTCAATCAGCTGCGGCCGATCAGGAGCGCCTTTGTTGGATTATCATTGAGAAATTATGCGATCTGACAGACAGAGAGAAGAGGAGAGAGAGAGAGAGAGAGAGAGAGAGAGAGAGAGAGAGAGAGAGAGGAAAATAATATCCCCCGCTCTCTTAACGTTTTCATGCATTTCTGGCGTTATTATCGACAATTATTTTCATATCGACGCCTTTTTCTTTCCTTTTCTCTCTTTTTTTCTTTTTTTCCTTTTTTTTCCTCTTTTTATTATTTTGCAGATCGTGTTATTATAGATATTTCCGTTGATAAAGGACGTACGCCCCGTACGCTGGCGTTTATATGAATGAAATCGATGGAGATTAAAAAAGTAACGAACGCCCCGCACGTGTACGAGATTCGTGATGAATTCATGCCGATCGACCGCCGAAGGACGCCGCGCGTCAATTGGCGCCCGCGATAAGGAATCCGTTTGCTATACAGGGACATCCACTTCCGACGCTCGGCGCCCTGTGTCCGCGTCGATAGGTCAAGGACGCTCCCACGGTTCCCGAGGTCAGGTCGACAAATCACCCTTTCCGGCGCGTAGGTCCGTGGCGGAGGAGAAGGAAAGAAAAGAGAAGGAAAAAAAAGAAAAAGAAAAAGAAAAAGAGAAAAAGAAGCAGGCGCAGGCCGCGCGCGAGGGGGCGAGAGATGGATGGAGACGAGGAGGGCGTGACGGAGAAGGAAATCCGGGTTCCTCTCGCCCCAATTCGAGGGCGCGAGGATCCGGTCTGACCCTGAGGATGCCTCTAATGATCTCGCCGGCCGCGCCGTGAGTCATTTTTCGCCGAACCCGCTCCCGGCCTGCGATTGTTCCGGAATCCCGGCCGTGAATCGAAAGCGACGTGAAAGCGCGTCAATTTATGCGATCTGTCGCTCTTGACGCGTACGTAAGAGAGCGTAACAAGCACCGCTACGAGCACCTACGAGCACCAGCGAGGCTCGTTGCACCGTTACGTATCCGTTTACTCTCGAAAATTTCTCCCCCGCAATTGCCCGGTCAGCTCGGGTACCTAATCGCCTAGTCTGCGATGCAGATTGCGTCTGCGAAACGATAACGTTCTGCGATTCCGCCGATTCCAGCTGCCGATTCTGTGTCTTCTCGATCGCGTTTCCTCTCAATAAAATTACTGGACACTCGCTACAGCAAAACCGAGAGGCTGCTCGAGAATTAAAGCGTCTCCGCGCCGCGATGAATAGAGCGACGCTATTGCCGACGACATAACGTAACATTGCCGTAACGATTACAGTTAAAAAAGAGAGACGATCTCCTCGTCTGGAGATAACGATGAGAAGTGAGGAATGGACCACTTCGTATGCAAATCCAGATCGACAATCGGACGCGCGTAGCGCGCAACGTACTCACAGATATCACACATTTGGTCACTATGACGAAACGAACAGTTCTGCGGAGGAAGGGTAAGTGGTGGAGAGGGGGAGATTGCGGGCACTATGTATGTATCGGGTGCTAGAAACGTTGGTGGTGCCCCGGAACGTACGTGACTCTCGTTTTCGCCGAGAGCCGTATAGAAAGCGAAAACGGGCTTCTACCTACATTTCGCCCATTCACGCGGAGAGGCCGACAAACGACGCCGTGAGGGTGAGGGCGAGAGCGTGAGAGGGATGCGGCGGGGGGGRGGGGRGGGGRGGGGAGAGGGACGGGAGGACGGTAGGTGCGGGAGGGTAGGTGCGGGAGAGAGGAAAAAAAGGAGAGAGGAAAAAAAAGAGGAGGGAAAAGAGGGAAAAAGGAAAAGGAAAACGAAGAGGAAGAAAAAAAAAGGCAGGCGGAGAAAAAGGGGGAAAAAAGCGCGGGAAAAAGGGGTAAAAGCGAGCCGCGGGCCGCCACCACCTACCTCCTCTCTATCCGGCGTGCTATCAGCTTCGGGATATCGCCCTAGAGGGAGGATGAAAGGGGAGGAAAAATGAGAAACACGGCGGTGTGCACACGCGCACGCGTGCGCACACACACACATACAGAGAGAGAGAGAGAGAGAGAGAGAGAGAGAGAGGCACGCGCGCACGCATACGCATTCGGCGCGTGTGGTTACATACTAATAAATGCACGTACAAGACTGTACTTACACGCGAGACTGTTTGCAAATAAGTGTGCGTACCGCGACCGAGGCAGGCGCGGATAGAGGGGAGTCGCGAAAAAGGGTGTAGGTCCCTCGCGGATGGTTTGCCAGGGGAGACGGAGAGAGCGAGAGGGAGGGCAAGAAAGAGAAAGGGAGACGATAGAGGGGATGGACGGTCGGGAAGGTGGAGGTGGAGGCGAAAACAGAAACGCAGAGGAAGACAGTATTACGCATAACGAGGGGAAGGAAGATACCGGATTAGGGTGAACAGGTGGGTCAGACGGAGACGGCGAGCGAAGATGGAGCGAGGGGGAGAGTACGGCGGGGTGGCGGCCGGGGCGGGCGGGCCGGCGGCCGGCGGCCGGCGGGGGGGGGGGGGGGGGGGGGGGGGGGGGGGGGGGGGGGGGGGGGGGGGGGGGGGGGGGGGGGGGGGGGGGGGGGGGGGGGGGGCGGGGGGAGGGACGACGGCGGCGGCGGCGGCGGCGGCGGCGGAGGAGGGAGAGGGAAGGGGGGTGAGTTGGTAGTGGAAGAGTGCGAGGTAAAAAGGGTGGCCCCGGGGGGAGGGGAGGTGGGAAGGGGAGGGTTGAAGCGAGCGGAAACGCGATGGGTTCGTTGCCAGGGATGAAGTACGTAGGTATTGATCTATTTAAAGCCTAGAGTTCCAAACGAGGTCCTTATTAAAAAGCGAAATAAAACGCGCCCGCGCGCCGGAGGGCGGCACTCCTATCGGGCGTCCAGGGCGTATCTCTTATCTCTTTTTCTGTATCTCCGGCGTTTCGCTTATCCGCGTACTCCTTGACAGGGGAGTCAGAGAGTTCGGAGTTACGGTTACTACGCGCCATCGGAGGAAAGTCCACGGTGAATGCTGCGCGCTGGCCATTACGGTGGCCTCTGCGACCGCGAGTCGCAGATGGGACGGTTGGTCCAAGTTTATGAAAAAACGTCCCCGCGACGTTCAGCGAAGCTGGGACTCCTCGAGAGGGCGAGAAGCGCTGACCGTTTGGTCCCTTCGAATGAGGGTCATCGAGGAATTTCAGGATTGAGATGCTCCTCACCGAATGTGGATCCGCGACTGTTGAAGCTCAAGCTTTTTTGCGGATCTCTTGCAGTTGCGCAAATGAATAGCCGATATTGCGTCTTCTTCTCTGCTCGCGCCATTGAAAATTTTATTACCGAACGGTCGATCGATGTGTTTCTCTCTCTCTCTCTCTCTCTCTCTCTCTCTCTCTCTCTCTCTCTCTCTCTCTCTCTGCAAGAATACGATCTTGGCGGGAACGCGGGAATATCGCAACTGGAGAATAGCAAGCCCGACCGAGACGATGGATGAGAGGTAAGGGGACAATTAGTAAGCAGCTGTATAAAGTCTGCTATTGTTACCCCAAGTCGGGATGTTCATAAAAGTAATCCACTTATCAGGAATTACATGTTCAGAGAGGAATCACGTTAAGTTGTAAACGTTATTAGGCGGTATTATTAAGCTTAAATCCGGATATAACGTCCATATTCATAAAGAACATCGTTCGCGACGCGATACAAATCAAATGCATTAGCAGAGATTTCCAGGTCATTGATAATGTCTTTAGACACGACAGCCGGATCGCGATATACATAGCATAATTATCGCAATTGAGATTTTCGAAATGACGGCAGTAATCTTCTAAGCTCTGAGAGAGAGACCCCGAGTTTAACGCAACATCAATACTCTTGTCCCGTTCGATGCGAAATATTAATGCATCTACGTTATCTTATCCTATAAATACATATTCATATCGACCAATGCACGTGCATGCACGATGTAGCAAGCCCTACATCGGCACCGAAACATCCCCCATTAGGAATAATAATATCAAAGGCGAGCTCCGATAGCGGAGCGCCAGCACTTCTTGGACCGCTTCTCGCGCGAGCGATCATGCGACCGATCGTCATGCGGGGCTGGATAACGCGCGCGGGGGAGGAGGGTGTCAGGGGTGTCAGGGGTCAGGGGTCAGGGGGCAGGGAGGAGAACCGGGGGAGGAGGTACGCGCGTAACGCAGCGGCCGCTGGGTTATGCGTGCGTCGGGGGACGGCGGCGTGCGGGGCGAATCCCGCGATGTTGCGAGTTAATTACAAAAGCCTCGATTTTAAAAGCATTTTAGTATCGATCCCGTTTTTAGCAGTAGTCGCGATGCTCCTACGTCGCTCTCGTCGACGGGAAGTGGGGGGAATACACCTAGCCCGCAATGGCGGGAGAGACTCCAGCATCCCTCTGGCAACGGCCCCTGTCGCGAGGTCGGCTTACCGAAGCCGCGCCGCGTACGCGGCGTCTATAAATGCATGATAATAAAACGCGCTCGTGCCGAGCGAGGAATTCCGCGGCCGGGCCTAAACGCGACAGCTTCCGGTTGCCGTAATACGACACGCCCGATTGCCGAGATGCGCCGAATCGCTTCCTCGTGGTCCCCCTTCCTCTTCCTCTCTCTCTCTCTCTCTCTCTCTCTCTCTCTCTCCCTCTCTCTCTCTCTCTCTCTCTCTCTCTCTCTCTCTCTCACACTCTCACTCTTTCTCTCTCGCTCTCTCCTTATCGCAACATTCCCGTGCGCGTGCCGCACGGTTGATAATCGCGCGCGTCTCGCGAGGCTCGCTCGCCGCAGCGTTTTCATGGAAAAAAAAAGAGCGAATAAATAGAGCGCATCGATTTATTTGGCAGAGTCCGCATAAATTTCGCATCGAAGGATTCTCTCTCCCCGCTCTCCGTAGCGAGCCTACGGGCCTACTTTTCATCATGAATCCCTCGCGAAGTAAGTAACGCTAAGCGAATGTGGCAGCTATCGCTCATTCGCGGCGCACGGAGGGATCCCTCTCATTTACCCCCAATCCCTTCCCTCCCGTCCTCCTCGCCGTCTTCAACGCGTACATTCATCTCTGCTTGTTTCCTTGTTTCGTCGTCCTCGACTCGGTCTCTCGGCGCGAGGACATCTCGGGGAGATTTGCTTTGACGAAAGTCAAAGCCTCCCTCTTAAACGCGGGCTGCCTCGTTCTCCCTCCCTCTCCCCCCCCCCCCCGCGCGAGTCGACGCGAGTTAAATGCAATGGAATTTTTGCGAGCGCGCGAATGGGGGKGGGGTTAGGGGGGACGAATCAGCCGGGCGAATCGAGCGCGGTTTGCCACCCCGGGGATTAATGTCGTATCTTAAACAGACGTTTAATTATTAAATCAATTGGTATTAATTATCAATTCTATTATTAGATTAGATTATATATACCGCGCGTAGGCGGCGGTTCTTTCGAAACTGGCGCTGCCAGTTCGAATGAAATTTTAATATTCGATTATCGTGCGGCGCGCACGCACGCGACGGTGCGGCCCCGAACAAAAAAAAGAATTGATTCGATATTGAAATTTCTGCGAGTGTCGACCGGCGATGGCTCGGGCGATCCCTGCGGCTGCTGTTGCCGCAGTGAAACGCGGATCGAGTGAAAGCACGCGAATCGCCGCGATGACATCGCGATCGCTTACGCGCGCGCGAGCTGCACCGAAAGTACCGACGTTCCCCGTCCCGCGTGCATCAAGGGGGGGGGGGGAAGAGGGGCGGTGAGGGGTGAGGGGAGCGCGGGCGGGTGGGGGAGGGGGAGGAGAGAGGCACCCGTGGCTGCTATGTACTCTTTTCTGTTAGCGTGGCCATTAGCGAATCGGTTAAACGGCGTGACAATAGGCAGTAGCATAATGTGCGCGGCGACACGTCGCGCAGAGACGGAACAGAGTGTAATTTAGTGTAAGCGGATTAACGTTTGCCCGTTTAATAGTTGATCGTCATTAGTTATCCCGCGAATACTCGTGTAATCCCCGAGCAGCCCCTGCTTAAGACGACGATTACGATCAATTTCTTATAATACCTTATCGTTTCTCATCGGAGAACGAGGGGCGGGCTGGTGCGGACGAGCTGCGGCCAAGAGAGTTGCTTTCAAGGCGAGGAGTCAACGGAAGACCAACATCATCACGGCGCGAGATGTCCTCGTCTTCGTGGACGGGGACTGATAGCGAACGGACTCGACAGCGAACGATAGGAGGAAGAAAGAGAAGATTGCTCCCTTACGCGATCTGCACCGATGCAGATTGTATCCGTGGTATTCCGACGAGATTGTCTTCAACGGGGGCGAAGCGCGAACACAAGCGCGGATATAAAAGCGCACGATAATTTTAATAATCATCGCCGCCTCTTTCCGGTGAGCGCGCTCGCTACGCAAACGCGCGCAAAATAATACGCTTACAATAATCAATAATATTTGACATTCCGTACGAATTTCGCCAATAGCGGCGCTACCCGATTCCCCATGTCAACCCCGTGCCCCTCATAGTCGCATAGTCGGCGAGCGGTTAGCCTCCGCGTCCTAACGTACGCGTACGCACCCCCGGCGCTTGCCTGATATCGTCCGATGAGCGAACTCAACGATGAGGAACGATATCGATACACGCGCGTGTGCAAATTAAAAAGAGAAATAAACAAATAAATAAATAAAAAGATACAAACACGCGCGCGCGCGTATACGCGTATATACACGCATACATGGACAATCCGCAAGGGAGATAGAGAGAAAGGGAGGAAAAAAAAAACGCGGGCAGGCGCCAAGCGAACGACCGGGGCTCGTAGGGAGGTGGCGGCGGCGGTGGCCGCGGAGGCGGCGGCAGTGAAGGAGAGCCGTCGGTATCGCTGGTGTGCTCATGCATAATTCAATCAGAGTTAGACTAGAAACGTCAATACAGCTCGCAGATTATTTCTTTTCCCGGGCTGCTGCGCTCTCTCGCTCCACGACTGCCCTCTCTTTTTCCCGCGCGCTCTGGTCCCCGCTATCCACCCTAGTTCGAGCGAGGGCGGCCGCTGGAGGGCCGCGGGGCGGAGGAGGTGGAGAAGGAGGAGGAGGAGGAGGAGGAGGAGGAGGGGCGGAGGAGGGTGAGAGGGGACCTCGCGCTCCCGCGCGCGGGACGGAGAGGGGAAACGAGATTTCTCCTTCTGGCGCCTATCTCTCTGCTCTCCCCTGCCATATTTCTCCGCGCCGTTCACCCTCCCGCGACCCACCCCGCGATCCCGCCCGCCACGTCCACCCGTCCTCCCTGCCTGCCAACCCCCTCCCTCCCCCCCCACCTCCCCCCCCCCCCCCCCGCTCCCCCGCTCCCCCCCCCCCCCCCCCCCCCCCCCCCCCCCCCCCCCCCCCCCCCCCCCCCCCCCCCCGTGCTCCACCATCCCCACCGTTCTTCTTTTATATTTTAATCAACTAATTCTGCGCAATGCGTACATTTATTGCGCCCTTTCGGACGGCGGCATCCGTCCACCCCCGTACCCGTTCCCCGTTCAACCCCCTCGCCCCGCCGCCCCGCCGCCGCAGCGGCAGCGGCAGCGGCAGCGGCAGCGGCAGCAGCGGCAGCAGCGGCAGCAGCAGCAGCAGCAGCAGCAGCACCGCCGCCGCCACCCTTCCCCCCCGCCCGTGTCCCCGTTCGTGCCCCCCCTCTGGTCCCTCTCGCCCGCGTGGTGGACCAGCCCGCGTTTTAATTGCAAATCTCACCTCGTTCGCTGATTCGATGGGATTTTTTCGCCACCGGCCAATGAGGACGATCATCGACGATACTGTCGGCTCTCGACCGGTGTCAATTTTTCGCCGTGTTTCTTCGTCGCGCGCCGTCTCTTCCCCGATGGTCGATCGGCGATTTCGGTTGTCCTCGTCTAATTATGCGTGCGCGCGGCTCCGCCGAAAAGAGGCGTAGCTACTACCTACCGGCCTGCCGTTGTCCTTTTTCCACGGCTTTTTTCCCCTCTCGCATTTTCCGCGGGGCTTCAATTTTACGCTCGTTAATAACGATACAAAATAATAGCTTGAAACGCGACACCCATTGTAATATTCTCGCGTTATTGAATCGCGGCGCAAAACAGAATTCGATCTATCTTTTTATCGCAAATGTATTTACCCGGAGCATTAATTAGGCATTATGATGACTTTGTGCTTTTTACCGCGAACAATTTTGCGTTTTTATTATACCAATAATGGCGTACCGCGCGCGTACCCGAGCGCGACTGCACAAAGGCATTCCCGTATTTGCCTTACAGCGTACGAAATGACGTGCAACGCACCATCGTTGACAATCGCATTAATTCTACATTTTCGCGTGGAGCGCATGTCACAGTTTCCCCCCGGTAAATGCGTATCGAAAAACATTCCGGCTGGCTCGCCGGAATATCTCTTCTCTCTCTCTCTCTCTCTCTCTCTCTCTCTCTCTCTCTCTCTCTCTCTCTCTCTCTCTCTCTCTCTCTCTCTCTCTCTCTCGCGAGTGAGCGAGCGCGCCGGGAATAAACGTGCCCTCCTTCAAAGAGACCTAATGCTTTTTCTCTCCAGCCGCCTCGTCGATACCTGCCCTTAATCTAGACGTTCGTAAACCAGTTCACTTTCTCTGCATCTACCCGCCCCTCGTCGACTCGTCGCCTCTCTCTCTCTCTCTCTCTCTCTTTATGTTTCTTCTGCCGGCATCGCACATATGCGTACGATCTCGAACACGTGATCCGGCGCTGCGAAATGTGTGGGTTCGTGCGTGTGCGCGCGCGCGCGGATTCGTGCGAATAAACGCGCGATGCGATTAAAAAACCAGGAAGGCATGCCGAGTGAAGGGCGGGGCGGGGAGGGGAGAGGAGAGAGGATAGGGAGAGCGGCGCGGGCCTGGGTGGCGCGTGCAAGAGAAAGTGCAACAAAATCGGGGAACCGCGTGCCGGACACCGATAAAACGCTAATGTCAGAGGATACATTTTGTGGAGAGGATCTTCGGACGGTGATTGAAAACGATCTGGGAACGAGAGTTTTTCTGGACGCGCGCTTTCGCGTTTCACGATCGGATTCGCTGCGAGCCACTGTCACCACTTTCGAATATTCGCGCGTAATTTCATGCCGCGTTTCGATGTCGTAGGCGCGGCGAGGTGTATGACGCTTTCGTTATTCGGTGCGACGAGTGTCAATTCCTTTTCCACTGGCGTTCGCAGCGAATTCGTTTGGTGCTCATCGTCGAAACTGTACATGAAAAATCTCTTGTCAAGTTTCTTTGCAAAGGTCGGCGTAGGTGTAGCCGAATCAATCGAGCGGCGCGCAAATACGCGTCAATCATACCGTGCACATCTCACTCGCGAATCAGCGTAGCGCGGTCATCCTCCGCGTATGTATGTATCGAGAGCTCGATCATAAGCCCGGATCAGGATTTCCATTCCGCGAGAATTTCTACTCCTTTGTCTTTTTTTTTTATCTGAATACCTCGCCGCTCCCCCCCCCCCCCCGCCCTCGTGCCTTTCGCATTCAACAGTGGCGATTTTCTTCCTCGATGTTCCGCGTCTCTCTCTCTCTCTCTCTCTCTCCTCCCCCTTCGCGCCTTCGTGTCGCTTCGCTGCAGCACCCGCCGCTCTCTCTTTCTCTCTTTCTCTAACCAACAACCAACAATCCCTTGCCCTCTCTATGAGAAGGTAGATATTCTACCTTTCTACCCTCAAACGATGACTGCCTTTGCCTCCAAGCAAAGAGGGAAATGAAAGCGAAACTGTTCGGCAGTGCTTTCCGTCGACTTTCCGCTCACACTGTCTCTCTTTTTTCTCATTTTGTCCCTCTTCTTTTTTCCCTCTTTCCCTCACGCACATTTCTCTCTTTCCCTCTGTCTCTTTGTATCTGCCGCGTCTCTTTCCGTCTCGCTCCGATCCTCCCTGTATCTCTCTCCCTCCTTTTCTCCCCTTCCTCCCTCACTCCTCCTCCCCCCCTCTCTCTCTCTCTTTCTCTCCCTCTCGCTCCATTTCTCTCGCGCACCCTTCCGCTCGCCAGTCCTCTTTCCCTCTCTGGCTTATACGCTCGTGTCTCCTTTCCTCCCTACCGGCGCGCAGTTGCCATCCTCCTTCCACCCTTCTAATTTTTCCACCCCTTTCACTAAAATTAAAATCAATAGTAGCACCACGTGCCCGGGGACTATGCTGGAAACATTGCTACCCTCATCAGCCTACCGCAGACTTCAAAAAGCGTATACTAGCTCATATTGATGTCTCGCCACTTGAGAGAATTTTTATTTTCAATCTCGCTGAGAGATTCGCATTCGCATTCGCATTCGCATTCGCATTCGCGCATAAAGGACATTGCGCAATTTTCGGGAAAACACGGCGCGTTTCACCATCGAGAGGAACACAAATAATACGGATCCCATCGTGAAATTTATTCTTAGTCTAGCGAGGCAGGTCGGGTGGGGTGGGGGGAAGGGAGGGGGACAGGAATAAACTAACCTACAAGTACACAAATCGTGACAAGCGCATAACTCAAATTACTCGAGAAAGAGGGCGAGGGTGAGCCCGAGGAGGGCACCCAGTGCCCGTTTTGTACGTTTACGGCAAAAAATTACACGCAATTTCCGTGTAATTCCGGCACGCGGGAACGGCGCAAGAGCGGCGCAAATTCCACGGACGCGTAATTGCCGGGATACGATCATCCGGGAATATTTTTGATACACGCGCGGGCACACGCGCGTGGATCAAGGACACGCTTAATCACGTAAGATGCGAACGTGGCGCGTCTGGGGGGATGCGCCACGTCAGATCGTGTCGGCCGAGTAACAGGTACGGTTCGATCCACTGTTAAAGCATACAGGTGGTCGACTATGCTTCCATCATTCCTTCGATGCGGGTAAAAATTTTTACCATGCACGTGCCGCGTACACACGCGCGCGCGCGCGCGCGCGCGCGCGCACAGCCGCGCGTTTCCACACACATACACACACGCACGCACGCACGCACGCACACGAGGTGTTTGCGTACGGAATTTTTTTACACACGCGCGCGAATAACAGAATAAAAATCTGACGCCTGCTGAATAAAAAGTTGCATTCAATAACTGCGCTCGCAGCCGGTGTTAAGTGGTATTAACTCTTTGCTTTGCTAACAAATCTGTTAACATCGTTTCGAGCGCGAAACGTTCGATCTCGACCCGACCCGACCCCCCCCTCCCCTCTCCTCCCCTCCCCTTTTCTCTATATTTTTATTTTTATCCTTTCTTTCCTTTCTCCCGTCTTTTTTTTCTTCTGCCCTTTCTCTTCTCTCATTCGCCATTACCTCGTCATTGCCCGTCGCGATGAGTCATCGTAATGAGCATAATTAGCCGGGATTATTCTATTGGCTGATAGAAAGCCAGCTTTTAAGAATTCAGCTTAATTTCAGCTTAATGAGGCAGCGCACCCAATACAATGCAACAAAGCATCGTCGTGATTAATGTCGCGGATCTTCCGCGTCGTCACTTTTACGTGCTTATCTGCTGAATTTTAAGTGGATCGTAGCGCGGCTACGATCAAGAACATGGCTTGAAAACGCTGCCCGGTCCTCCGTAAAAATAGTATTACCGAGGCTGTCGGCTTCAAGTGAAACGATCGATCATGATTAATTAAATTCCCGATTATGGATTGATCAAAACAAAAACGTAGCCGGGATACGGGCGCGCATCAATACTCTATGAAACTGGAACGTCATGAAAAAACACATTTAAATTGAAAACATTTTTGATATTGATAGAAAATTCTGCCCGTTAAATCTCGGTCATTAAACTCCCATAATGCATCGGCCCCTCCCCGACAATGTCGGCCGATCGAGAGCCGCATTGAAACGAAAAAAGGGACGAAGAAGAAGACGAAGAAGAGGGAAGAAACAAAACCACAACAACAACAACAACGACGACAGGAGGCAACATCGAAATTTGCGCAGATATTGCGCAGATTGCGCGCCTGAGAGCAAGCGCGAGTGCTCATCCCGCGTGATACACAAGAACGTGTAGAAATCCGCTCCGGCAAGATGTCTCCTGGAGACACCCGTCGTAAGAGACACGAGAAGGGCAGCGTTCGCATCAATACAGCCTGATGTAGCAGCCAGCGCGTGTCCACGCGAGTGGCGGGCGTCTCTCGCATAAACGGAGTCATTCCTCCGGTCTCCGACCCCCTAGTTACCCCCGACTTCCCTATGTCCTGTCCTGTCCCTCTGTTCCTTTACGACCCGTACGGCAACGCCGTGGCAGCGCCATTCGCCCTCAGCTTCCCTCTCCCTCCCCCTTTCCTCCGCTCTTCCCGCTTCTGCCCCCCCCCGCCTCCTCCCCTCCCCCTCCTCTCTCTCTCTCTCTCTCTCCTCTCTTGCGCGTATCCGCGCGATGCGAACGTACCGCCCTCACCGGTGCCCACAATGCGATGGTGGTATTGATTTAAAAGTACATTCGTGTTTTCATAATGCCGTATCTGTACCAACGTTCAAACTCTTCCGCCCGCTCTCCCTCCGTACTCCGAGCTCGTCCGCCTTCAACCCTCCCGCAACGACCCCTGGCACGCCGCGTATAACCCGAGCGCGGATTGCAACGACGCTTGCCATCAGCACCGAGACCAATCAGATCGCCCCGTGATTTCCAGTCATTTCCTACGACTCCAGTCATTCCCTCGCCCCTTCTAATCTGTCTGTCCGTCCACCGTCCGCTGCCAATCGTCCCCCGCACGCTCTTCTCCCCTCTCCGTCTCTTTTTCCCGTTTCTATGAATGGGCTGGAAAAACTATCGAGTGATTTTTAGCAGGGAAATGCAAATGGAAATGCAGTAATCAGTTTCACGTAAAGGCATGCGGATCTCTCTTATTTACTTGAGAGAAACGCCCTTTGAATAATTTATTTCCGAATGCGATCTGACACCGTAAGAGCAGAGAGAGAGAGAGAGAGAAAGGGGAAGGAACGGAAGAGGAAATAAGCAAAAGAAAGATCCGATAGTGCGCATGAGAACTCTTCCATGTACTAATTTCCGATAACAAAGAACAATATATATATATATATATATATATATATATATACATACACACACACATTTTTTTGTTTCGTTATCGGAAACCATCGCGCGGGAAGGATTCCCATGCGCGGAAGCCTGATAACAGGTGTACGGATCGTAAACAGCGATCTTATCATAAGTGTACATTACAACGGAATCGCGATCTCAAATTAAAATTAATTCCTTTCTCTCTGGTTCTCCAGTTTCACCGGAGCTGAAAACGGAAAACGGCGCTCGGGCGTACGCGCGCTCAGCTCGAAAGCGCCCGGGCCGCGATAAATAACCAAATATCATCGATTGCACGCAAAACTGCGTGGAAGAAAAAAAGGAAAGAAAGATAGAGGAAGAATCGCGAAAGGATCGCGAGAGAAAAAGAAGCACGCGCGCGGCCGATTGTCGTCGCACAGAAAATACAGCCTTTCGCCGGCGATTGTGCCAGAGAGAGAGAGAGCGAGAGAGAGAATCTCTTTCCAAACGCATTTCTCTCCCATTAACCGCGCGTTTACGCACACACACGTGCGTGCGTGTGCATGCGAGATATTGGCTCGAATAATTAGTTACTCGCGCGCGGATGAATCCTCGAAGAGCGAAGGCGATCAGTCGATCGCGGAATTGATCAGGAACTCGTTTCGTGGCGAACTCGCTTTCGCGAGTTCTTCGTCGATTTCTTCCGTCGTAACGACGATAATTAATAACGGGCGTGAGGCACGTACGGCGCATGCGCGCGCGCGCGCGGGGCACTGTAATCGGGGTGGGCAGGGGGCAGGGGGCAGGGGGCAGGGGGCAGGGGGGGGATGCGTGGCAGCGCGTGATTCTAATGGAATGTCATAGCCGCGCGCGTTAACAACGCAACGGATACTTCGCCTCATTAATTAAGCAAATGCTTAATTAAATGAGCAAATTACGGTCATCTGATTCGAGCGCGTCTAGCTCGGGTCTGTCGGCCAACATTTGCTCGTTATTCCGCGCTAAATCGCGCGTAACTGTAAATCGAGTTGGATAACCTGCCGCGATTTGGCACTCTGATCGAGGATGAGGATCGTTTTCATCCCGAATCAGGATGATGGAGCGATTCTCCTCCGACGATTGGGAATGACGATTGGGAATTCTCGGAAATCGTTGGTGTCACGAGATATTCTGACTCCGATGGATTTTCGGTAGGAAAGGATGCATCAATCCTGTATCCATGCGCGAGATGCTCGACGCGCGATTGATAATTTTGCACAAATAGAAGAAATTTAGTAAACGGAGTGTTGTTTGAACGCGATACATCGCGCGTGGATTTTCACTTTGCAGCGCCTTCGTGTATAAAAGTGTACAACGCAAACAGTTTTTTTTCTTTTTCTGTTTCCTTAACGATTAACAACAAACGAATTGATACGATCGCGTGAATCTTGTATCAACAAACGATCATGCGATCAGGTAGCTAGGAGTCATGGCAGTAATAACGTTCTCTCATTCGTGCGCAGTGGTTTATTTTGCGAAATCAAGTTGACATATACAATGAGATAGCTCTTAGCGACTGGCAAAAATGAATTCGCGATGAGCCCGCTGCATCCGCTGTTCCGCGGCATCGCAACAAGCGCAGCTAACTTACTTCGATCCCGTCGTGAAACTTTCAACGAATCCCCCGAAAGAGAAGACGTCCGATATCGCAGTTTTCTTCGAGTTAGCTTGCACATTGTAAAATATCAAACAGAGTTCCCGGAAGCTTATTTCCGCACGTTTCTTATATGCTTCGTGTCTTATATGCTTCATTCCATTATATCAATTGTTCGTGTTACGTTGAAGTCCTCGCATTACTCCTCTCATGGACAATATTAGTTTTGAACGTAAAGTGCCTCGATGTGCCTCTAACGAAGTAAAACGTATAACGATTCGTCTAACTAATGAAATCACGCGGAGCATTGTCGTTCCTCCCGCTGCGAGGATCGCGCAATGTCCTCGACGAGAAATTAATTCCCATTGAGAACGCCGCCGTGGATATTTAAAAAAGCTATCTTACGAGATACGATTAAACGCGCGCGCGCGCGTGTGTATGTGTGTGTGTGTGTGTGTGTGTGTGTGTGTGTGTGTGTGTGTGTGTGTGTGTGTTAGCGCATGAAAGAATGAATTTCTACAATCGTTTACGACATAGAAGGACGGACTGAGAACGATGTTCTCAGCGGATTCGCTCCGAATTTGCATTCATCGATTACATAAGATTTCGCAACAGTCCACATCTTATTCTCACGTCTCTCTCCAACCGCCTCGTTCTCGGAAACAATTCATAGATCTCTCACAATAAAAACCGCACTATCGCGTAAACGGGCGACAGCTCGCGCGTTGTTCTGCCCTGCAGAGAAAATCATGTGTACGACACCGTGTAAAATCGATATGACATATAATCCCTATCGTTGATCGTTAACAAAGCTTTATTAAAAATATCCCTATACTAATTACGTTCTTAATATATACAGAAAGATTCGAACAACGGAAACGGTTGCACGGCGCAAAGCGAGATGCAAGATCCGTCCGAGACCAATCGAGAGGCTCGCAACAATATCTTAACTGAAAGGAGAAGCTTTAGCGAAACAAGGAGATGTTTATCGCGGGGATATGATTACAGAGACGTAACCGTAACGCAAGGTATACAAATGGAACGATGTAAAGGATATAGGAGTGTATACGCAGAGTTCTCCTTAAATCCGAGAACATATACGAAGAATATGTCACACTGACACGAATAATACAATACAATATAAATATACGTTGATCGCGGGGATATAATTACAAAGACGTAACTGTACAAAATATACAAAGTAACGTGGAGGCAATATAAAAAATATAGAACGCACAGTGCACGCTGCAAGATTCTCCTCAAAGCAGGAAGCCAGGCGTTGAAGAATGCACTACGTTAACACGAATACGTCATATATTCGCTTTGTACAAACAATCAGACGGTGCAACACCGTCTCAACACCGTGCACGCGCGTGCACACGTGCGTGTGTACATGTACATATATATACATACATATGTAAAAGCATATCTTTAAAAAATGTACGGCAAATGTACACAATACAAACGTCTCAGTATACAATGATAATAGGAAAATAATTTCATCCGAATTTAGCCGAAGCGCTAAAAGCATGTCGCGCGCAATTACAACGAAACCGATCGCTTCCGTGAACGCTTCCCCGTCTCGTTCATCCCGCGAATCTGCGAATCTGCACGATCCACTCTCACAATCGGTAAACTCGCATTGTCATTTCTTTCGTACGTTAATTTTCGCCGTAACGATGCCGTCTCTACGGCGGTAGTCATTCCTGTGTAACGGAGATCCGCGAGCATCGAGAGCAAACGGGAGCTCCTCGATGTCGCACTGAGCACGTGGGTCACCTTCGAGGATCCTCTGTTTGTCGCATCGCATCTCGAAGTGACACGAGCGAGAAATGTGTTATCGGTAATCAGCATGCTGGTGCTCGCGGTTATATACGGTATCTGGATCGCGTACAAAATCCATTCTCGTGCATTCGCTTTCTAGGACTAGCGCTAGTCTCTAAGAGGAAAGGAAGGGGGAGTATTACGTGGGTCAAGTGTTCCGGTAGCCGCGGACAGGATACTCAGCTAAATGGATAATTCAGGCAAAACTGATATTCGTCAGATGCGAGATGGTGCGATCGAGATGTACGTCGCGATGGCGTCCCGCAAGCGTACGATTTCATCGTCACCTGCGTGGAAACTGTCTTAGGCAGGATAATGAACTCGTGACCGATCGTATTTTACTCCAACGGATTCCGACCAATGGATACCATAAAAGGCCAATGCGCAAAGTGCATTCGTTCAGCGGCGATGTTGTCCCGCAGCGTTTTTGTAAATGGATGAGAAGGAATCGGAAGATGCTTCCCTTCGAAATGGAAATGTCCGATTGTGATCTCTTGTTACAAATCACTTCTCCTCGCTATCTTGCAGATAATAAATAACCAAGACGGCACAAGAATCGCGAGAATACGAGAGAATAAAATACGCCGGAACGAAACGCAAAGCGTCTCGAGAAATGGATGCGGAATTTTGTCGAAACACGAAACTCTCTCGTGAGATATCCACTTATCGAGACACTCTGCTACTTTACTCCGTGCATACGCGAACGTATGTCGCGGACGTTACATGTATATGTGTGGGAATGACGGGTTCGGCTCGCGGTAGGATTTGACTTAAAATCGCCGAAGCGCCTCCTCTGTATACGCGACTACTTCCTACAGGCTGCCCGTATGCGCTTCCGCAATTTCAGCGTCGCTATGTCAGCCAGATCAGCCTCGAGTGCGATCCTGAAGCGAAGCTGCTGCCGCTGATCAAGCAGCAGGTCGGCGGAATGTAAAGGCGCGAGATCTTGCAATTAATGTGATTGATGCGATGCTCGCAATGGAATGGATGGGGTCGAGGGAGAGGGCAGGGGTGGGGAAGAGGACACGTTCGCGATGTATCGCGAAACGATATGCGGGCCAAAGTGCAAGTGCGATGGCGATAGCTACGAAGCGATATAATACCTTTCTCGAGCCCGGACTGGCATCTAACGCGAGGTTTGGGGATTATATATATATATATTTGTATGGCTATCTCTTCTCATTCAACATTTGATTTCGTGAGCTCTCTCTCTCTCTCTCTCTCTCTCTCTCTCTCTCTCTCTCTCTCGCGGCGCGGGACGCGTGACGAAGATTAACACTCGATAACGTTCGCAATATTCAACGGAATGATATAAAATCTGAAACAGTGGTAACGTAACGTCCCCCCCCCCCCTCCCCCCCCCCCCTGAAACGCAGTCGTAACGCAGACGCAAATGGCCGTAATGAGTATTCCTCGCGAGTTCTCCTCTCACGAGAGGGACGCCTTAAGGGACTATTTTGGCACTAGAATCCACGTAATCGTCGGGTTTCGAGGCATGGCATCTCGAAACGCCGCATAAAGCTAATGAAAATGCGCGTGCGCGTGTAATATGCGTGGTGCGTGCCTCGTGTATACTTTACGTGCGTGCGATCTCGTTATGCGTATGTACACATAGACTTATATGCATGTACATCTGACGCGCGTGTATGCATACTGGTTTATCTGCTTAATATGAATATTAGGAGTATAATGACTTAATCTCAGAGAGCTTACGATTACTACAATATATAGTCGTTACGATGATGCTCAGATTGCAGATATCATAACCGAAAATTCGGCATGTATATATATATATATATATATATATATATATATATATATATATATATCGAATTTTCTTCATTCTAAAATAATTTGATTTAATTTATTAATTCCTGCAGCGGAAACTCTTCTCCTTGGGATTACCGGTACGGCTTTAGTTTAATTAAATTTACCTTATAAAAATGTTAGTAAACGTACTGAAAACGTAGTTAATTTTTTTGGTACAACCGAGTATGTTAGAAGCTCGACGGACGTTAATATAGTCTCGCGAGGAAAAAAGTATATATATATATATATATATTTAAAATATAATTATATTCCTGAATAAGAAGTAGCAAGTTCAAACGGATCGAGCGTTACACGCACGTTGCCGTTTACGAGTTAACGTTGATTTCTCAGCGCACGACTAGACCACACTATCACAAATCGAGTGCAATGTATTCCCATGCAAAATCGATGAAAAAGGACTCCTTAACTCGATATCTTTTGATTAGCTCGTACGTTACGCTGGCTTACGTTAAAACGCTAATCGTTATCATAATCGGTCGCGAGTGCGATTCCTCGGCCGAGTGCGAACTTAAGCAACGTGGTCCGTATCAAAGTCAACTTTCGGAAATTATTGTACGCATTGCCATTGCGGCGAAAGAGAAACGAGACTCTCCACAGTCGAACAAGCCATCGCGATCCATCGATCGATCGTGAATCTGCGAAGAGATACCGAATAAAGATCACTCCTTCTCGTTGCCTGTCTTTCTCGCTTCGTTAAATCGATTACATCTTGGACGAATAGTCGTCTGACACTTCGCCGCGTGAGATTTACTGGCATTAAGTGCTCGGTTTAGATACGTACGGCTAATATCCGCGCGAAATGTTCGCCAGGCAGTCATGATGCCGATTCCGTTACATGTGTATTCACTGTACCAGGTATACCAAGTAATTCCTCCCAGTACGTGCACAGCGTATCAAAACCGTGGCGTTCGCCGCGGCTTTCTTCGGCTGATCCCTGATTAGTATCTTTCGTTGCAATTTGTCCCGAGGATGTCGATGACGACGACGACGAAGACGACGACGACGACGACGATAATAAGGGGTGTCCGGAGGTCCAGTGCGCGCATTAACTCTCCTTCTCCTCGATGGGGCTCACCTCGTTCTGCAGCAGCTCGAACTTGGGGCTCAGACTCGGCAGCATGCCCCTAGTGCTCGTCTTGATCTGGCTGTACTTGTTGTAAATGTCGAGTGTCTCCTCGATGAGCCGCGGCGGGATGCTGCCCGCTCGCTTGTGACTGGGCACGAAGACGCTGCCTTCAGGTTTGCGTTCCTGCGTCGGCCTCTCCTCCTTGTGTTCCGGCGTGAGCGTGCCGTTGCCCAGCTTGCGCTGCTGCTCCTGGAACGCGTCCTCCTGGACGTCGTCCTTCAAGAGCGCGCCGGTTATCACCGGCTTGTTGCTGTCGAGCTTGCTCACGAGGTCGTTGCACAGAGCCTTCTGTTCCATGATCTCCAGCTTGTTGGGCGTCGCGCCGTTCACCTGCAGATTCGGATTCGAACGCGTGTCCGACAGGCTGTCCAGCGAGTCCTCGCGCACGGCGACGTCCTGCATGGACGACGCGTCCTTTGATCTTCCAAAGTACTGCAAGCAGACGAGCGGATTCGTCATTGATATCGATGACACGCACGCATACACGTGCGTGGCAGAACGTGGCAACACGAGCCGATACCGATTCTCCTCTAACTTACGCTTTTGTCCTCGTCCTCCTCGCTCGTCAGGTTTCTCGAGTCGTCCAGCAGAGTCTTCTCAATGTCCGGCGACTTGTCGAATTCCACCCACTTGGACCGTCCTTCCAATTTCCTCGACAACACGTCGGACTCGTAGCTGCCACCGTACATGGGATACCCGAGATGGCCCGCGTCGTATTCAACCTGATTGCCGTAGCGGTAGCTCGGATTGGCGGAACCTTGACTGGATATCGAGAGATCGGATTGCGAGAGACCCGTGTTGGTGCTCCCGAACAGTCGCGCATTCTCGAAACCTGCGAAAGGCCCAGGGAACAACAACAACAGAGAGGTACAGAGGCTCCGAGGCGATCTCGAGAAGCCGCATCGCGCGATGACGATTACCTGAGGATCTGTCATCCGGTATCTCTTCCCTGTGCACCAGCGCCTGTTGATCGGTCACACCGGCGGTCATGTCGTCGGAGGATCCCTTGTTGCCCTCCGCCTCCTCCCTGTCGTAATCCGGCTGTACCTCCACCACGAACGAGCAGCCGTCGTCCTTAAATCTCGGCGCGGGCTTGCTGTCCTCCATCGTTACCTGGAGATCGAAATCGTTACATCGAGATTCCGACTAGCGCTGCCGTAATCCTGTCACGGCGCAAGTCGCTTTCCTTTCTCTGTCTGTCATTTGTCGAAACGCGGGAGGCGAGTGAATCTCCCTTCCCTGAGCGCGGAATCAATTAGAGCAGCGATTTATTACGCCGGCCAAACGGGCGTTCCAATTCTCACGGTAATCCATGAGATGTGTCTACCCGTCGTAACTTTATTTTTTCCTCCCCCGGCCCCGAGTTACGGAGCCGGATCGGCTCCACGCCTCTTCCTTGTTCAAAGGTCGGGGCACTTTGTACACGTACGCGCGAGAAGAATGGATCGAGAATGCGAATAGAGCATTCGGAGGGACCGGAGGCGGAAAATGAGGGGACACGTGAGGCGAATCGAAGGAGAAAGAGAGAGAGAGAGAGAGAGAGAGAGAGAGAGAGAGAGAGAGAGAGGGAGAGGGAGAGAGAGGGAGAGAGGGGTGTTCTGATGTCGAGGAAGAAGGGCGGGTAGGTGCAGGCAAAAGTGGCGAGACTTGAAGAGTGCTCGGGAGGAGGCGTCGACTTTGCGAATAAGACGGGGCTGAAAGTAGGACGATAACGACGATTGTTCAAAGTAACCTTCGACCTTATAGGGTCGGCCAAGTTCGATAATTACGAGTCCGCTTCCCATAGGAGAGAAACGAAGCTGGCCGCTCATCAGGCCCGATCTTCGACGCCCGCGTTTCGCCCGGATGCGTTCGCGAGATTTGAGGAGAAACGATGATTCATTAACGTTGCTGACGTTAATGTTGCTCGTCTGATTGCAAAGTAGCGAATAGCGCGTGCGTACCGCGCGCTCCTCCGTCTCGACGATCAGGTGATTATTCTTGAGCGTGAGCGTGATGATGTTCCCATTGGCGTTCTTGCTGGTGTGATTAGCAGCACAAGTGGTGTACTCCATCACGGCCACCGGCGGGGCAACATTCACGTCCTCGATCACCTCCGTCTCGCACATGTACCGGGGCACATCTAGGCCATTCACCAACTGAAACGCATCAAGCACAACGCAGTCGCGTAACGAAGCACGCAAGAGCAAGAATCCTCGGATTATTGCCGAATAATCTCGCTCGCTCATTCGCATGTGGTCCTCCTCCTCCCCCTGCTTTAAGAAACGTTCGCATTCTCAAAGCAAGTTGAGGAAGATCGCCGCTTGCTGTATCGCCGGCCATCAATCTGACCCCGCGCTTCGGGCCTCGGTTTAAGACTCGAATTAAGTCCTCGGCAATCGCGATGATTTACGCCTTGCGAATCCCCGACGCGCTTCCAACAAATCCCCGACTTTCTCTCCGTTTTCTTTTCTTCTTCCTTTCTTAAGCACGTATTACAGTATATTTATATACAAATGTGTCCGCGGAATAGGGCGAGGGGGCCGCTCCGCGGGGGGGCTCCGCGATGATCTTCCGCGGACGCTCCGCGGGACGCTCCGCGCCGGGACACTTCGTTAGAGCGGCGCGCGTTGCGTTCCAATTTACGAAACGCGGCGGCGAAGGGACGTCTCGTTCGGCTTTTTATCTATCGCGTCGCGAAAAGCCAGCCATCTCGCGTGCGACGTAGGTGTCCGCGTACGCGCGTTCACCTATACGCGCGCGGATGCATGCCGGTTACGTCGTTCTCCGAGTGCCTTGTGCCAAAGGGTACTGAACCTGACCCAAGGGGCATTGCTCTTGCGCTGCGTCTCTCGTCGTTCCTTTTCTGTTAGATCGCGCGCACACGGGCGCGCGCGCACGTACACACACCGCGCGTACGTACGTACACCGGTCGTCACGTTAGCCAAAGCGAGCAGGTATCATTGCGAGGCTTGCTACTCGCGCGGATGGCGAGCCGAAAAACACTCCGGCCTCCGTAAAACGCGGCCTCCAAGCGAACGCGCCCGTTCAGCGCCGGCGAGTCCAGCTCTAAATCGGCCTAAATCAGACCGCAGTCCTCGTGGAGCGTGATGCGTCATCGTCATGATCGCGAGGTGAGGCGAATCGAGCCGCGATCCTCAAGTCCACGTCAGATCGCACAGATCGGACCTTTCTCCGATCAAACGGACTCCGATGAAATCGTTGCGCGAGAATCGAGACTATGTAACACGCGATCGTCCTCGCATTGTCAGGAATTCTCGCGTCGCGAGAAAGAGAGAACGTCGCATAGACGAGCTCGAACGAGTTCCAACCGCTGTCCTATATATTCGGTCTTTCACCTCGCGACGTGAATCGCCGAGCCGCATATTATTACGGGATCCTTTAGAATCCGAATGTTCGGAGAGGGCGATACGCAAAACGCCTGTCTATTGTCCGCGATGGTTTCCTGCTTTCTGGTTTCTTTCTTTCGGACGAAGCGACGATGGTATCGTGAGTATCGCCGGAAGCGGCAGGACGAGCGAGCGTTTCCCGACGATGAGTGCTCCACTCTCGATATCGGTTTCGCGATCAACGCGAATCAGAGAATCGGGAGGATCCTCGATTCTCCACGCTCCCTCCAACTCGACGCTCATCGTCGAAATGGACCGATTAACGGACATCAATCGCAGACATCAGTCGATCTGTCATTGGGACAAATCTGCGTCGGCATTCTCTCGCGTTGTTCTACGATTGAATTCATTGAGCAGTCACTTCTAGCAGACGTCCAAGTACCGAGCACTCAAGGACGCCCGTCTGGCTTTTTTGCTAACACCGTTAGAGGTTGCAGACGGTCACGGCGAACTGGAGAACGTGCGTTCTATGAGTAACCGCGCGGCCAAACGGCCGCATAATCGCCCGCGAATAAATATAACGTTTACTTTGCCGTTCATTATTGTCATCGTATCTTGCGGTGCCATCATGCTGCACTGTACTTATCGTCGCAGTTATCCCTTCCCTCGATGATCCAGTCGCGAGGACCGTACATCGATTACGCGCAGGAGGAGACAAACGAGACTTTAGTGAGAAAATTAATTAAATCCTGTCGAGATGAGACGTAAGCTCCCGATTCAATTCGCTCGCGCTCTCGCCGTGAGCCGCCAAACATCAAAGTCCTCTCGTTTCGTTTATTTTATACGGAGGGAATAAAAACGACGAGCGGAGGAAGGAGTCATGGATCGAGCGGGATGGAGCGGCGAGAGCGGCGAGTGAACGCGCGCGTTAGCAGAGATACTAAAAGTGTGAATATCTGATTCGTGACGCATTCTTCAGCGATACCGTTAGAGGTCCCAGACGGTCAAATCGAGTCTAGTCTCTCTATTCGCGATAGAGCCTGGCTATTACAAACAGCCAGCCAGCCAGCCAGTCAGCGATTCATTTCGTCATCCGCGCTAACACGCCTGGATTACATCACGGTTATATCTCTCTAAACCTGCTGAAAATTATAGCAGAGTTATCGCGAACGAGAGTCCAGCGCTTGCTCAACGTCCCATTTGCCAGGCGCCAACCGCGAGGCGACTAGAGAGAATTGATTCAAAAAATTACTTATTCGCATTTGCGATCGGTTTTCAAGCTTCAAACTGGCCAACGGACGTTGCGCGACGTTTCATCGTTGTTGAAGCCAGGCTCTAATGCGCCATTGATTGGCGAATGTTTGATGCATCGAGAGAAGCAAGAGGAACAACGACGTCGGATTCAAGGCTCCCGATGTGACTCGATGCGCGTTATATCACTTTATTTCCGCGTGCGCCGCTTACGCTATCATTTATGCTAAAGAGCAGTGCTGTCGCCAAGTGTCTATAAATTAGAAATCTACATATTAATAGGAGGACGGTTTCTTTTTTACCAAACGCGTCGTTTTACATCATTCAAAGGCGAAGAAAGAGATTTCCAAACGCAATCGTAGGTGCTGAAAAATTGGAATTAATTAATCTGTTAAGAAAGACATCAGCGGATAAATAGAGAGGACGAAATTGTCGTACAGGAGCCGTATGATGAAGCAACTTTCGCTGATAGCAGCCATTACGTTTCGGGATTGGCAAATCCGCATTTTTTGTTTCCTCTTCTTCTCAGCCTAGCATTATTAATGTCACTCGTGTAACATTTATAGCGTCGAGCTATAAGACCAACCATCCGAATTTGTTTGACCTTTATGATAAAAATTATGATTGCCAGATGAAAAAGTAACGGCGAACGGTACATGCTTTGAATCCCATCTTTTCATTCTCTTTTCTTCCCGCCTCCTCGGCGAGCATGAAGCGAGCACGAAGCGAGCTCGGGAGCTCGATGTCGGAATATTCGCGACGAATCGAAGCGAGGCGTTTGATCACGTTTGACTCGCGCGAAGCGGCGAGAACGCGACAACTTTCCCCTAGATCTCTGCATCTTCGTTGCAAGGCGACACTCGTGTCGCTTTTCTGTTTTTCTCTCTTTTCTGTTTTTTCTTCTGTTCTCTCTTTCTTCCTCTCAAAGAAAGGAGGGAGGGGGGGGGGGGGGAGATCGTAATTCGCAACCGTGTCGGCGCCGATTTCTCGGCAGCGAATTCTTCGGGATTGTCGCGAATGTTAACAACAGCGCCATGTTTCCGGAGCCGCTCGATGTAACGCGTAATTGCCATTCGCGGAGAGGCGATTCCCAGTAAGCGAGAAAAGGAGGAGAAAAGGAATCGCGGATCTCTCTCCCCCCCCCTTCTCTCTCTCTTTCTATCAGAGGCGCGATACGGAGCGCGGAATAAAAAGCTGCAGTTTCGGAGTCGCATTCGCATGACGACGATCAGCGAAATAATATTGACATAGTGCTGGCAAATGAACAGAGACCTCCTTGTGGCTCGTAGTCGAGATAAGCTAATCTCTATCATAGTCTGCTCGTACGCTCCGTATGAACGTATAGCAAACAACGGGCCTTATCGCTTTATGCCGACTACGTCATTCGATAACTGCGCTTCGTTGTTCCGTGCTAAAAACCTAAATTTGCAGGCCACGGCGGGAGATCTCGATCGCCCCCAAGTATCGTCGTCTATCGGAGAACTGCTGGCGATGACATCGCGGTGCCTCGTGACCAAAGTACGAAACTGTCCAAGAGATACGCTAGAACCATGAACTATGAACCGACCGGCGTCGATTGGCGATTGGCAAAGGAGAACGAATCGCGAATGAAGAGACGAAAAGTAGCAGGACCAGGCATGAATACGAACGAATCAGGATGAAAAGAAATGATAGCAAGAGAGAGAGAGAGAGAAAGGGGATGATAAATATCTATTCCCAGCACGACGGAGCACGTATCCGCGTCTCTTAGATTTCGAGGAGTAAACCGATGGCTTCCCTGTTAACTCCGCCGTTCTACGGAACGACCGAGGCGGTTCAGAAATTAATATACAATCCGGAGTATCTGACTTATCGTGCCTCGTATCTATCTGTATCGATCAGAATGATTTAACGATCGAGGGAGGCAGAGGGGAAGAGCGAAGCAGGCGAGAGGAACAGAAAAGGCAGAAGGAACAGACGAAAACAGGCATCAGAGAGAGAGAGAGAGAGAGAGAGAGAGAGAGAGAGAGAGAGAGAGGAGCATAGCGGGGAAGGGCCAAATAATCGACTATCCAAAGGGGTCGGTGGCTAAATAACTATAATTTCTTTCGGAGCTGACTACGGTCCGGGATACGAGCGGAATGGACAATACGTCGGATAAGAGTAGAAAACCAGTGTGGGAGGGAGTAGAGAGGAATGGAAGAGAGAGAGAGAGAGAGAGAGAGAGAATAAGAATAAGAAAACGAGAGGACAGGCTGAAGAAGAAGAAGTGGAGGGAAGAGGAGGCGAGAAAGAAGAAAGGAGAAAAGGAGGAAGAGCCGGCCATCACACACCGCTCACCGCTGGATGGTGGAAGCGAAGTGTGACGGGAGGATAGGTCTCACGCGCGCGAGGCTGACCAGAAGAGGCATAGAGGGAAAGAGGAAGATAGACAGATGGATAAATAGATAGAGGGAGAGAGGGGAGGAAGAAAAGAAAGAGGAGGAGAGGAAGAGAGAAAGGGGAAAGAAGAGGAGACTGACGAGCGTGGTGGGATGAAAGCGGACCCAGGCGCACGAGTGCAACGACCCCTTCGGTTAGGTCAGCCACCCCACGGACACGATACAACGCGGCGAGCGGGTCCGATCGGCCGGACGGACCCGCACGCATGGCCAGAAAGGCGGGTGCATGGACACACGGCCGAATAAACGGGTGGTTAAACCGAAACACATCGGTGGACAAACGTACGGCTCGGAGTACGAGTGGAGTACGCGACCGCGTGGATAAGCTCGCGACGAAGTCGCGAGGACGAGCTCGCGATAATATCGTAATTAGCGAGATGGCGATGACGATGACGATGACGATGTGGTGGAAAGAAAATTTACGTCCGGCTTGGGAATTGGAAGTGACGGAGTGACGGACGACCGTCTGAATATACGTGGCGCGAGATCGTTGCTCGAGAGAGAGAGAGAGAGAGAGAGAGAGAGAGAGAGAGAGAGACGCACAGGATGAGAGCAGAGAAGAGAGAGCGATAGAGAGCAAGCGTGTGTTCGTCTATGGTGAAGGTAGGCTGGTCAAGAGAACCACTTGCTGGCTGGACTCCTGCGTTGAGGAACTCGCGGCTATTATTGCGCGATTGTTATCGGCGCGTTGCCGATCATCATTGACGCTCTATGACGATGGAAAGGCACGATAGATGCGTAATAAAATGGAGAATAAAATGGAGACGCGTAAAATGCCGCGAACGGCATCGGGGGATTTCGTTCGAACACGTGCATTGAATGCGTCCGCGGAATATCCGCGGATCAATAAACATAATAACGAAACACAAGGCAATGAATGGGATATGGCTGCTCTATTGAGAGAATGACACCCGACACGCGGCAATAATGAAGAATCCTCGCGCAACACGATCCAGAAATCGATTGAGTTCCGTATAACGCTCCGACCGATCGAAACGTGTCTATTCATTGACGCGAGAACGTTCTCCACGTGGCGCATAACTCAACGCGCATAATTCAAACATCGCAAAATGTGCCTCGCTGCAACTTTCCGTCCCGTCGCCCGGTTCGACCGATCGTCGCGAGTCCCACAATTCCCACAAACGAGCCGTTACTCTTCTCCTCTCGATCCCCCACGATTTTCCGCTGATGCGCAAACGATACGCGCGGCGCGGCCGACTTGCAAACTTACCGCCGAATGCCCCGAAAATATCCCATCTCACGTCTTTCTAAGTGCGATTAAAGCACTCGCGGCCCAGAAGCCTTGCCATAAAGCCGCCTCGCGACAAGAAGCGGACCTTCAGGGAGAAGGAGAGGAAGAGTGTCGCGGACTCCCTCGTCCTTCCTTCCTTCCTTCTCTTTCCCTCCCCCCCCCTCCCTTCCCCCTTTCTAATCATCCCTTAAATAGCCGATAACCGCACGGCTCGTTCTATTTTTTGCGCGGAATGACGCGTGCTGCGTCGTGTCGGCCAGACTCTGGACTTCGCGTCTCTACGAGGCGTCTCTCTCGCTCGAGAGCGTCTAGCGGCGCGCAAGCCGTTCTCGGTGCAGGCCGCCGGGGCGGGGCGAGGTGGGAGATCAGCAGCGGGCACGGTGGCATAGGGGCAATCGAGGGCAACGCACCCGGTCAGCCTTGGCATGAATTGAGTCTAGCAATGCGAAAGTAAGGTTGGCCGGCGCATTAACGCCCAGTGACCTAACTTAGGCTCGATCGCCGGCTTCGCCGGCGCGCTCCGCGCGCATTTCCTCTGCCGATTTTTATTCTCTGGCACGCGCGCGCGCAAGCGCGAACGCGCCTCTTCCTCTCCTCCCCTCCCCGCCCCGCCCGGTGAGACCCCGGCCGATCGGGCTAGTTTACGCTGGTTCTGGATCTTCTCTCCTCTCCCTCCCTCCCTCCCTCCCTCCCTCCCCCCTCTCTCTCCCTCTCTACCTCTCCCTCTCCCTCTGCGGACGGGCTCCATCGAAATCGCGGGCGAGGTTTAAAGCGCAGATCGCTTTCTCTCGCGCGATAGCTGCGCGCGCGCGCGTGTGTGTGTGTGTACGTGCATGCGTGCATTCGCGAGAACGGTTTAATATGCATACACAGGCCGCGCGAGCGCGCGGAACAGAGTTTCGTTTTCGCGATTGCAAGATGCGATTGGTCGCGTTTAAGCCAGTACGAATAAATAGCATGACTCACGAGGGAAGTATGTAGCGCGTACATTGCTTTTCTTCTCTCTTTTCATTTCGTTCGGGCTTTATCGGCGATATCGGCGGCCCGATATCGCAGCTAATTCCACGAAATCGCGCGGTGGTTTTTGTTTAGAATAAAAACGAGTACTTCTAGTTCACGCGCGTTCGATCGCGTAGAAATGATTCGCGATTCCTGCTGCGGCGATGACTCAAAGTCACTGTTGGCATTCTCGGACAGTTATGCTCGGAGTCCGCCATTTTTTTTTTTATTAAATCGAATAATCGTCGGCGATTCGACTCGATGTTCATGAAACAGAGATGTCAACGCAATGCGCGGAAAGATATTCCAGGAATGCCTCGGAGACGTCAAGCTTTCTTTCGGCGTTGTGAAGAAATTTGATGATTCAGTCTATCGTAGCGACGCGTGCTCCCTCACCTCAGACGCTCTTTTTGCAAAACAGTCAATTTTCAGGCGGCGTTACTCGCGCGAGGAAATATTTCCGAATGACGGAGCCGTGAAAATTTCAAAGGCAGGATACGACGTTGCCGCGTGCGCGGGCAAGGTGGGCGGCAATTCCAGATAATGGCAGAAAGGTCATATCTGTTCGATCGGAGGATGATTCATCTTTCGGTATCTAACGTTTTATCGCGCGCCGCGTGTCTGAAAATCGACTCGGCGGCGCTCGAAGACGAGTCGAAGCTGAAAGAGCATCGGCACGAGTCGCCGAGAGTAAACTGACTATGCGTAAACAATGGCACACTTTCTCGGCAACACTCTGCCGAGTATCGATCCGCGTTGCACATGTCGTACAACGATCATTCGAACGATTATTGAAATCCAAGAGCCGTGTTCGCCGGCAGGCGATTTTATAAAAGGCCTCTTTCAGCCGCGTTCCCTGCGCATCGGGCGAAATGCGCCCGGCTCGTACGCTTCGAAGCGAAGAAAAAGAGAAGGCAGAGACGGCTGCGCGAAGGAAGAGCGATTAAAACAATTTCGGCCGTTGCGTGTACGCGCCTGTGTTCGGGCGGTGCGTGCAACTTCGCCTCTCGACATTCTCGAATAAAATCTCGATTGGAAGAAGTCTCTCGATCATTACTATCGAATAAAATTGTCGCTGCGCTGAAAACTCCCCGACCATAAGGCCATTGCGGTCGAGACAGAGATCTGCGGATCTCTGTGGCCAAGGCGATCGAGGAAAGCGAGAAGACGCAGGAAAAGGAAGGCGGAGAATCGGCGTAGCGATATAATCGCTACGAGCAAGCTGCGGAAGCGAGTGCAGCGTGCACGGCGAGTGAGAAGAAGAGCGCTTCTCGCGCTCCATGAAGGTGCAGCGATGAAGAAACACAGCGACGGAGCAACTAGGGAGAGCGGGACGAAAGGAGCGCGGGAAAGTGCGATTTAGAGGCACGAGGGAAGGGGGAGGGGTCGGGTACGCGGGCGGGGTGGGGTGGGGGGCTGCTGAACAGGCCACGCGGATACGTAAGTAGCGCGCGGATGCCCGGCGGTGGGGGGGCCTAGAGGCGGCCGTGGTGGGGTTAGCGCGCCGTTTTTGAAAAAAGCGCAAGCCTTTAAGAAGGCGTGCGGTACCCCCCACCACCGAGTACTACGCGGGCAACTAGCGACCGACATAGACAAGCGCTGCGCTTACTATTACCGGAAAATAGTGCGGGTGCAGCATTGGGGTCTAGTCGGTCGCTGCGAAAATTCTCGCAAGCTGGATGCACGTGAAAAGTGTAGTCGCCCGTCCCCGAGGGACGGCTCCGCCGGGGACAGGTTACTTACTCGAGTTGTGTTCCATTGTGTTCTTACTGGGAATATTACTCCGAGGGATGACGCCACAAATGAATGCAGATGTAAAAAGTGCAGTTCTCTTTTTTTGTGCTTGCCGCTGACGGTGTGGAAGTGAAGGAACGGGCAAATGCCTTGGGAAACGAAATCCCGAGACGATGTCGAGGCGATCAGCAGTATCGAGACATCCGATATATTCGATGTGTATCCGATTCGCTCGGATGCTCGCTTCTAAAACTCAACAGATCCGCCTTCCTCCTTCTTCATTGAAAACAAGGAAAATCCTTTCCTCGCTTTCTGTTCTCTTTTTTTTTTTTTTTTTTTTTTTTTTCAAATAACGCATAAATATACGCGTCGCATAGAGCATACCGATCTTTCGAGCAGCCGGCTCGAACCACACCAGTCATGTCTGCCTTCTTATTCCTCTGACATTGGAAAAGCGTTCCTTTATAGGAACTTAAAATTCAAGTTAATTCAATCGCCTCTCACGTGATCTCGCGTTCAATCGCGAAGGAGCAAACATTTCGACGCAATGTCTCGTCCGAGGACGCATCCTCGATCTCGCGCCGCCGCGTCAGGAAACTGGAAATGATTGACCGCAATTTTATTAGAAAGTGCACGTAAAAAAGGATGATGAGCGGCGAAATTAGAGAGAGAGAGAGAGAGAGAGAGAGAGAGAGAGAGAGGGGCAGGGAGGCGGAGACGGAGCGGCGGTACTAATGAAACCGTCGCTCGGAAAGAATCGAATTGCCACGCATGGAAAGCTGGCCCGGTTTAATTGCAGAAGTCAAACATCGGATGCGACTTTCACCGATGCTTGTGTTTATGCATTATATGCCCTTTTGGACCCCGCGGGAGTCCGCTAGAAGCGAGCGTATAATGACGATAAAGAAAGGCGCGTCGCGCGCGTACGCATTCATAAGCGGAACTTTCTTTCTTCTTGACGGGAACACCGTTTACTCGAGTCCCTTATCAAGCGGCGCGGCCCGCTCCTTTAAGGATACGCCTTTAAGCCAACGAAAGCGGATTCGTGGATTTCCACGCATGGGACTGCACTTTACTTCGCATGCGCATCTATTCTCGTTCATCGGTCAAGTCGACGGTGCGCCATATCGGAATAATGGAGTGCATTTTTTCTGACCTTCGGGCATTTGCATGCGTATTTACCGCGGCGGGTTGGGTCACGCGGGACGTAATAATAGAATGAAAATAATTTGCGATAAATATGCAAATGCGCGGGAAAGAGAGAGAGAGAGAAAGAGAGAGAGAGAGAGAGAGAGAGAGAGAGAGAGAGAGAGAGAGAGAGAGAGAGACAGAGAGAGAGAGAGACAGAGAGGAAGGGACGGCTAAAGAGAGAGATTCGGCTAAACGGCGATTATCGCGATTGCATATGCGCGAAATTAAATTCAGGTCAGTCCCATCGTCCTCGAGCCGACGAAACGGTACGGTATTTTTGGCTGAGTCATACGCATACATACGTAAATAATAATGTGTACGTTTTGTGTTCGCGCTCGCCTACATACGGAGCGGCTGCGCATGCAGGCCGCTCGGCTTGGTTCGCTGCATTATGCGCTTCTAACAATATGCAATACGCCCCGCCGATTGGTAAGTGGCGAAGTTAATGGATTCGCTTATTCGCAGGTTCGGCGACAAACCAAGCGGGTTTATCAGCGGCCTGACCGCCGAGCCCGATTCGATCGGTCGAACGGATCGAGATCGATATCCGATGTCGTAGCATCGAAACGGGAAGCAGAACTGGATATCGCGGAGGGGTTTCGGACTTTCGTGAAACGTCGCGGGGAGGAACGCGCTCCTTCTCTCCGCTCTTCTCTCTCTCTCTCTCCGCTCCCCCTCCCCCTCCGAACCCCACCCGATTCCGTCCCCGATAGTCTGCCGCGAGTTCAATTTTTAATGCCGCGAGATATGGCGGCCGATACGAATCGCGGCGGAGCGCGAACGTTTCGCCTCCCCCCATCCCTCCCTCCCTCCCACCCTCTCTCCCTCCCTCCCTCCTCGTGCACACATGCAAAGCGGTTTGATGTATCTAATCTCGCCGACAACGAAATGGCCGACCTTAGCCCTTATCTCGCGCGAAGCACCGCGAAAGATATCGCGCATCGCATTAGCGTTTACATTATTTATGCACGTCCATGAATAATGTAATTATCATTAAGTCGCGTCTAATACCTTCGCGGCTGGCCGAGGCCGACCGTTAACTCTTGATTTAACCCCGTTAAGGCAGCAGCGCGAACGAATTTTAAATCAGATTTATCAAACATAAGTTATATAGGCGTCCCGGCGTTACGGTACTTGGCGAGAAAGGTTTTAGCCGGAAGAGAGAGATCCGCCGGCGAGAGAGCGAAGCGAGACGGACGCACGACCGGCGATGCATCGCTATTAAATGCAAAGCGCCGTAACGGTACATGCGTATAAGCCATAGATTTCGACTTCCCGATCTTCTTGCATGCGCGATCGTCTCGCGCGGATAGCGCGTGGTGGGGGGGAGACATTGCTCGCGGCGCAGCGACGACGATTGGGCCAGCCGGACCCAACCGCGAGATCGGGCCCAATATCCCTATACGTTGGAGATGCGTCGCGCGATCTGGGACAAGTCGCGCGAACGTTCGCCGCGCATTCTATTACGGCACAGCCTGACGATTTAAATCAAGGCCGATGGTATTTGCGTAGTTACTGTGTATTACGTAAGCCAATCGAGCGTGCAAGATACGAGGAGCATCAAACGAGCGTATATCGATCGCGCTCAAGCTCGCAACGTTCATCCCCGCCTAATGGGGACCAACCGTTCAGCCCCCTTCCCCTTCCCTCGACCTCGTCGCGGATTTCGTGGCTCGCGCAGAAGTAGAATTGATTAGAGATGAGACAAGAACGAGAATAGGGAATAGGGGGATGAAAATTATTTATACGAATTATACGAAGATCATAGAGACTCTGCATCCCCCAGATTCGCGCCAGATCGTCGGAGGGGCTGTTAACTTACGTCTTGCGCGGAGAGGACCCTCGTGGCAGCCTGAACGGGAACATTTCCGGGATGTGAATGATGATGTTGGGACTCGGCCGCATTATCGCAAATGCAGACGCTCTTGCACGGTAAAACGTCCCCGCTGTTCCTCTCGTTTTGGTATTTTCGCCACACATGCCTGCGAAAACGCAGCGCGGGTATACAGACGACGCGTTAAAGAAAGACAAGAGGGAGAAGAGGAGCGCTATCGTTGATTGCGCGCGATTAAAACAATAACCGGCCGACGCTTCAGATAGCGCGGCTCTCTCGCGATGAGCGGAATTAGCATACCTGACGCCGAAGGCGATCCCCAGGGCGATGATCAGCGGCAATAACGTCGATATGCACGCAAGTAAAACGGTCTGTATGTCCGAAAAGCTGGCGAGGATACCTGAAATGTAATAACCGTAAAATCCTTCAAGTGAAAGCACGATAATAACTCGGATCATTTTACTAGCTGGCGATACGTAGCCATCGTCCCATGATTATTCCGCGGCGGTTTATGCGCGCATGACGCCCCGGCGAAGGCATAAAACGGTTTTAATAACGCGGACTCTTTCTGCAGCGCGAGATGTCCTGAATCTTGAAATATATATATATATATATATATATATATATATATATATATGTTGATATATACGTGACACGTTAACGTCAGATTTAATTCGTTGATTACGCGCGATGAGATTGCCGATGCGCGAGCTGAATCCGAAAATCCCAGATTTGGGAAAACCAGAAACGTCGCCTGTCGTCGTCGATCATTTCTAGTGGATTCGCGATTTAACGGAAGGAGCTCTGGCGTTCATTCGAAAGTCCACAGCCGGGAAGATCCGCCCCATCAGTCCGGAAGGCTTTCTCGATCACATTGTGCTTCCAGGTCCGCTTTTCGGTTGTTGAAAAGTATAAATTTAAAAATCACATATGATATTTCCGCGAGACATTTCCGAGAGGCAATTTCGATGAAAGTCCATCGGTCGAAGCTCCAACCGGCGCTCGGCAACCGGTTGGCACGCCAAACTGCGAGTAGAGAGAGAGAGAAAGAGAGAACTATAGCCACTCTCGATCTCCATCCTCGTCCGGTGCGCGTACATTTTTCTTTCCTCGTTTCTCGGCATTGCTACTCACTATGATCAAACTCATCGTGCTCGATGAAGTGCTCCGTCACGTTGTGGACGTGATGGTGCGGTTTGACAGTAGTGACAGACTCGGCCGTCATCACTGTGGACGGATTAGACGGGATCGTCGTCTCGGCCTTAATCGCTGCCGCGACTACGCTGGAAGGCAGGAACGTCATCGACGTGAGATTTAGCTTTCTCGTTGCCGTGGCATTCTCGGCGGTGATGGTCGCCTGATGGTTCTGTGCCATCGTCTCTGCCATTTTCGCCGTGCCCGGCGATACATCACCGGGAGATCTCCCGGTCAAACGAGTACCTATCGATCGGGTACCGGGTATCAGCAGCGCGGAGGTCCAGCTGCTGATCACAGCCGACCAGCCGCGATCTTCCGTTCCGCGATCATGACGCTGATCGCCCTCGCTCTTCCTCGTGATCTCGCTACACCGCTATCTGGATCCCGCAATCCGGTTTATCGCGAGGGCGATTTCCTTTTAGGTAATGAGCGCCGAGCGTGGGGCGCGGGGGGAGGGGGAGGGGCAGGGGGGCAGGGGGGCAGCGGCGGCGGCGGCGGCGGCGGCGAGGGCGGGGGAGGGCGGTGAGAGCTCCGCTCAGGGATGAGTCGATGTAGGCGACGCGAGCCTCACGTGTGTGGATGCACAATCGCGCAATCGCCCACGCATGTCGTCCCGCCGCTGACGAGCTTTTACGACAGGAATGAGATACTAATGCGGCGACAGGCTGCCCGCCGAGCTAACGAGGCGACGTCGAGTGCCATGCTGCTAGAAAGCCTCATCAACGGAAGGAAGCTCCGGCTCCGGAACTTTCTCCGCATTGTCAAACGCAGTCCTGGATGTCGTCTCGCGATTACGTCCGCCGAGAGTTCAAAGAATGCCGATCGATGTGCCGCATTGAGGGAATTTACGCTCGAGCTCTTGTACTCTTCGACTCTACTCCGCTGGAGTCTCTCTTCTTCTTCCTCGTCGCTTGCCCTTTTACCGCTCGCATGGCGAGCACGTGTCGTGAATGTCGCGCGCAGGATTCATTCGTCTCCTGCCGGCTACTTGAGCTGATCTGCAACAGAATCGCGCGTTTCTCGATTAAACTGAAACAATACCGGACGGAGGGAAGAAGCTGGGAAGAAGGAGGAGGAGGAGAAGGAACTCGCGTGGCGGGGAGTTTCGGGACACTGTGTGTCACTATAGATGCTTGCGCTTCAAGATCCCGGGCTATCGCCTTATGCAGCTTGTAAACCGGCGATTATGTGCCGGTCGATACATACGCGAGCGATATACAGCAGCGAGAAACCCCAGGCGACAATCTCACGCACACAGAATCGCCGCTCTCGTTGCCGCGATGGATATTCAATGTACTCGATACGCCGTGTAGCGCGTATAATGCCGGCGTGTACGCGACGTGTATATATATATATATATATATACATATTGTTTATACACATAAATATATATACGTGTCATGGCCTGTTTGACGAACTCGCGTCTCGCGCAAAGTGCGCCACAGCGCCGCAGCATTCTATGCAACGGGGGCACGAGATATTGCAGGGATAAAGTTCAATCTGGCGTTAAGCGCGCTTTTTTGCACGGTTCACCATGCCCTGGGTTATCCTATTCAGAAGCGCGGCGATAAAGTAGAAATCAAGATTATGTCTCGTCCATTATACATCCGCGACGCGACGAGCAGACGCACGTACGGATGAGATACGCATCCGCGTTCTGTTTCTCCTTCTGCCTCGCACCTGAGCGCGCGCGAGAAGCGAAGAGATCTTGGAGCAAAGTCCGTTTCGGCTTCCGATTGTCGTACGACAATCTCGCCGGCTGATCCGTCAGACTTTGCGTGCTTCAGTGTTCGACGGGGAATCAAACGGGGATGGAATGGAGGATGAAGAAGGCACGAGCGTCCTGGGATCTTTCACGGAGGACAGCATCGCTGCACGAGTTTCCCGGAATTTCGTGCTCGTGTCTCCGGGAAAATTAAACCAGAGTGGAAGAAACGGGCGGCTCGGAATTTCCTCGCAATAGAGCGATGCCATCGATAGCATCGAGGACCTCAGTTTCGCGAGGACTCATCCTCGACATGGACGACGTAGAATCGCGCATCCTCATCCGCGCCGTAGGTTGCCTTCTCTTCGCCTCGCGAGTGACGATTCCATCTTTCGGCGAGGCGGTCGTATCTCACACGCCTCGCTTGCACCTTCGGTGCAACGTCCGACGAAAGGAGGAACCGGGGAGGAGGAGGAGAGAGGGCTGCAGGGTCCAGGATCGCAGTTTGGGTGAAACCGTTCGACACGCCACGGCGCTTCTCCTCTAGGCTCCTCCTGTCTTAATCCCCAAGCGATCGTAAAGCAACCGATGGACACGCGATAGCGAAAATTCCTTTCCCGAAACGATCTGAGGGGAATTTCCCTCGTCCCCTCGTAATTGTTTACCAGCGGGGAGCGCTCGAGCGATCGACGAAACATGAGCGCCTCACGATTCTGTTATCCGTTGTGTCTGCAATTTGCACCCCGAGCGCAGTTCGGGTCCTTGTACAGGCATACAATGTGTGACAATAAAAACCTACGAATCTCATCTTCTCTGTATTCTCCTCCCCTCGCCTATATACGTAGCACGGTCTTGATCCAACAGCTAACTGCGTGATCAATGAAACGTGCTTGATGTTGTGGCTATAGCGAGCGTCCGTGCGATCATTTGCCATTTACAACAGCGTAGCGCTTTGAACCCTGCGCGCGCGCGATTTCGATTGTCAAAAGTCGATAACAGGCTCTACCCAGGACCATCTCATCTACAATTTGGCACAGAAGGCTCGAGTCGATCGCGAAGCGTCTCCGAAAGCGCCGAAAGCGCATCTTTGCATCTTCGACGATCATCTCTGAATTTATTCCGTCTCTCCGGTCAGCCGCTGCGGAATTTTAATGCACTCTAGCAGCATTCTGAGACTTGTTAAAAATGCAAAATACCCGACGACTCGTTGGACGAAGCGGTTGATTTATCTTTACGTCGTTATCAGTCTCACACACACCGTAGCAGTGCAAAGCAATAAATTTGACGTAACTTGACCGCGTATGCGTATATATATATATATATATATATCAAGCAGGGATACCATCAGCACGGATTTTCATTTAAAACCGATAACCGCTTAATGATAATTATGTAAGCCGACTCGGAGTTCCGTCTAGGCGTCGGCCGCAGTCGAGGATTCTTCGAGTTCACTTGCTACGCTGCTCCTGACCTTACGGAGCCTTTGAACTTCTAACGCGCGATTCCATTTTTTCATGCACCATCCGGTGACCTTTAGAGCGAACGAGCAAACGCGAATGCGAGAAACAAATAGGAGGAGTGCGAGTGCGAGAGAACTCGAGGCACGATCGAGTCCACCTTCGCTCGGGTCATTCGATCATCGTGCAAGGGCGAGGGATCCGCAGCTACGATACATTCTATGCGGCTACGTACCGATTACGGTTTCCATTTGCCGGAACGGAGCGGACACACGCCCGGATCAAGTCGGACGAGCCGAACCGTGCGGCCGTGAGAGACGACGACAAACCGATGAGCGTCAGGAATCGCGATGATGATCGCGTCGTTCTGAGAACTCCGGCGATCGTAAATGGTACACACCTCTGATTGAGCCGCGACGGACTTGGATACGGGCCGCGAAAGGGAGGCTGCGAAACTGAGATGAGAGCGGAGCGCAACCCCCGGTGCGCGCGCGCAGCATCCCTGGAATATACGGAAGCAGCAGCCCGGCTAGACCAAAGGGGTAACCCGCGGGGTCGCGGCTAACTCGAGTCGATGTCGAGATATCCGCATCCACGTCCGTTCCTCGAGCCTGCGTTGGACGCCGGGCGGAGCTTTAGCCATCAAAATCTGTACGCTAAATGAGATACGGCGAGAGCACTATACGACGAGCTCTATTTCTCTCTCTCTCTCTCTCTCTCTCTCTCTCTCTCTCTCTCTCTCTCTCTCCCCCTCTCTCTCTCTCAACAACGCAGGACTTCAATCTGATTCCAGTATTTTTCTGGTCTCTTCTTTCTCCCCTCCTGGCTCTCTCTCTCTCTCTCTCTCTCTCTCTCTCTCTCTCTCTCTCTCTCTCTCTCTTTCCTTTTTCTTTTTTTTCCCCTTTTCCTCGAATTAACCGAAGGCTATAAATCTCGGGTGTTGCGAATAGCGTGTAGTT
The DNA here is from genome assembly GCA_020341155.1 of Eciton burchellii. Taxonomy (NCBI): domain Eukaryota; kingdom Metazoa; phylum Arthropoda; class Insecta; order Hymenoptera; family Formicidae; genus Eciton; species Eciton burchellii. Next base: position 4,541,743 of record JAHMML010000006.1, read on the forward strand.
TTCAGCGGGAATAAATTTGTTTTCGCGCACGCGATATCTTCGTGCCGTGTGCATTTTTCAGGATTAAATGATAGGATAAATAACAGTACTTGTAAATTCTTTCGGCACGATGGCATGAAAACGTTTCCGTATCCGAAATATGAGACAGTTTTTACGCACGAATAAATTGTATTCGTATCGAGGAATGTAACGCCGCTTCATAACACCGCTATGAATCCATCCGCAAGAAGGATTTCTATCTCTCTATAAGAAGTACGCACAGGAAGAGAGGATTATCCGAGGCGGATGCTTTTGAGAGATGAGAAAAGTTAAGGCTCGTTAAAACTTCTCATTGGAAGAGCTCATCGCGAGAAGAAAGCGATCAAAATGTGCTCTTCCTGTGCTCGGATAATTCGAATGCTGCGAAATGCATCGACAGTTCCACCTAAGGTCAATTGTTCCTCGTCTCATTTCAATTTCGTCGTCAGAGACGGCACGTGCGATCTCCCATGGGGATCCGCTCCAAATCTGGCAATGGTGGCGACATCTGTGAACGGCAGCGTGAATCACCGCGCCGCTAGTTACCGCGCATACACACAATCAACTCCACAACTCCATACAGTACAGAAACGCAGAATGGCATGCACGGATAGTTGAGGATTTTTACACGTGTTTATATTTTTTACGACGCTTCGGTGGGATCTTCGGCGGGAAGGATGGCATCGACTTATATCAAGGACGAGACAGGTAGCGATCAGTTATTATCTGTTTCACCGGAATCGAGCGTACTCGAGCCGGAGGAGCACTCTCATACCGGAGACTTCTAACCTCGCACATGTAAACAAGCGTAAAACGATCAGTTCCGCGTAATAATAGATCGTTCTTTCTTACGCGCTATAGTTAGATAATCAATCTAGGAGAGTTTTCGCACATCCTATCAACGCCGCAGATATAGCTTCATTCTTATGCCGGGAGATTCCTCAGAGAACGCTAGGTGTACGCAAAGCTGCAAATATTATATTATCTTAAAGCAACTATTGAGTTTTTGCTTGAATAGCTGGATTTATTATCGAAGCTTGATTACCTTGAAATCGATTACATTAAAATTATTTGAATTGTTGCATCAGATTAAATGGGATCATCAGAAAATATGTTCCATCATAGATTCTGTCATATGTATACATTTCATCGGTATTAAAGTAAAATATTTTGGTAAACTTATTGATATTGTCCTTTGTTTATGCAGGAACGTTTATCCCAGCTAGCCAACGACCTGATGGTACGTGGCGTAAACAACGGCGTGTGAAGGATGGATATATTCCTCAAGAAGAAGTTCCATTGTACGTTTCAGAACTTGCTTCGTTAATCTTTAATTAATTATTCATTAATGATTTTTCATGCTTTTACTTTGTATCATCTATTACTTCGCAGATACGAAAGTAAAGGAAAACAATTGGTAAAGAAACCCTTATATCCCGTGGGTGCTAGCCCAGAATTTATAGCCGAGCATAAAGCTAAGTTAGAAGCTTTAGCATCAAAGAATAAAGTAATACCTGGTACACAAACGAAACCTCAAGAAGGCTTCAAGAAGAAGAAGAAAAAGAGCAAGTCTAAGGCTGCTGAACCTATAACTGAAAGTTTATCCAAGATGACGATCTCAGAACCCGAATTTTATAAAGAAGTTTTGGTCCAGGATAACAAGCCGCTTTGTACCTTAAAACAAGTAACGACAAATAATATAGTTAAGAACAATTCAACTGCCGTACAGAAAACGGCCGATCCGCAGAAGAGATTAAAAAATCTGCGCAAGAAAATTAGAGAAATTGAAGTATTAGAAGACAAAATCAAAACCGGCGCACTCAAGAATCCTGATAAGGAGATACGTGACAAGGTAGCACGGAAAACGGAAATCTCAAAGGAAATAAAAAGATTAGAAAATACTGTTTCGTAGAGAGAGAATATTTTCATCAAAGAATATTGTCATTCTCATTTGAAATTTTACGCGAGTTTCATAGTGCCATCACAAAAATGTATGATTATGAAATCTTGAGAAACGAGAAAAACAAGATCATTAAACCATACATGATTTATTCGTCATATAATGGCGTAAAACAAATCCAATTCAATCAGCAGCTATGTGACAATTTTAATACTGTATCCATAATCATTTTTTTATTTACTCAGTGCTTACATCAATTGATATATACATTTATAAGTATGTATAGCGGTATTGATTGTGACGATTTTAATACATGATCGAGTATAGATGCACATACATAAGGATACCGTAAAAATTGTAATAAAGACGAACGAAATTTTTAAACAAATTGTCTTCTATGCGCGTCATTACTTAATAAAAAAAGAATACAATTTTATATGAATTAAGATATCAGTCATATTTAAGAAATGTATGCAATTGTTTCTGTAAAATTATATATTGTATATAAATTATATTAAATATTATACACGAATATATATGACGTAAGAGACGCACATGTGTTTCTAAAAACAAATGAATAAACGTCCTCGAATTTATTATTGCATGAAGATATAATCATATATATATATATATATACATATATATGTATATATGTATATATACATATACATATAATAAATAAGATAGTTATATATAAATAATTGTGTATTGTATATTAACCTACCTTATCCCTCTAATTCATATAAATTGAAATGTACAATAAATATATATTGATATAAATAAATGAGGCATAAAAGAAACTTAAAACGCGCGCGCATGTTTCTAATTCTCAGTACATAAAGAAAAGATATAATTTATGTAAATCTGTATAATCGTTAATCGATAATATTGATTGCTATGTAATATATATCACCAGATTGTAATGAATTAATACAACAGTCGGTAAAGAAATCTCATTTGATACATTGGGAGGTCATCGTATTGATTCTCGCTGCTACTTCACCAACTAGTAAGACGTTTTCCGCAAGTTTATCCTATGCCTAGGATTCTTTTGGACAGCTGATAGCAAGTAGTTGTTATTGGTTATTATTACACCGATGTATCACAAACAGAAATATAAATGTATAATACACATGAGTAATCGAATCGCTTTTACGATATTAAAATCACTGTTGAAAGCACAAAATATTGCTAAATCAAAATAATGATTTTGTAAGAACCAAATATAAGAATATCAAAATCGAATGTACCATTACTTTCACGCAGATCAGAATGCCGTATGAAACATGAAACTCTTCAAGTTGATAGTGCATCAGAAAAATTTCAGTGGAGAAGATTTGATAATCAATCCGAAAGATTATCCCGGCATAAAGACAGGCGATGTTGTTGAGATCTATCATCCCGATGATGAATTCAGTCGTTTGCTGTTACAAGTCACCTCTTTCAAGGAGGATCTTCAGGGACGCGAGACTATTAGCGTGGAGAATAACGTAGCAACGATGTTTCAGTTGAGAACGTTTGCCGATGTATACATGAACATAGTGAATCCAGATGACATAGCACTGGATTCCATAGAATTGACTTTCAAAGATCAGTACATGGGACGCAGCGAGATGTGGCGTTTAAAGAATAGCCTGGTATTGTATTCGCTTTAATATTCATCTGTTTCATTCAATATTTCTCATGTACCTGTACAATACAATAAGCATTTCATAATTTCATCAGGTACGTACCTGCGTTTACATCAACAAAAAAATAGAATTTTGCGGTGGTAGCATCCGATGCCAGGTGCACGAAATGTGGTCGCAGGGCGATCGCGTTGCTTGCGGTGTAATAACAGACGATACTAAGGTTTCAATACAGAAAGATCACAAGTTTGCTGTTACATGGTTGCTAAACTTTTATTTTTATCATGGAAACAAATATAATTTTTAGGTGGTATTTCGTTCTTCTACAAGCATGGTATATCTTTTCATACAAATGAGCTCTGAAATGTGGGACTTTGATATACATGGCGATCTTTACTTTGAGAAAGCGGTTAACGGATTCCTAGCAGATCTGTTTCAAAAATGGAGAAAGAATAGCAGTAATCATGAAGTTACGATCGTGCTATTTTCAAGAACCTTCTATAACGCAACTAATCTAGAAGAATTTCCAAATCATATGAGAGAGTGCTTGCAGCAGGATTATAAGGGTAGATTCTACGAAGATTTTTACAGAGTAGCGATACAAAACGAAAGATACGAAGATTGGAGCAATGTCCTGGTGCAGTTGCGTAAGCTGTTTACGGATTATCAGAAAATCGTTTTGGAGTATCATCAGAAGCCAGGCATTACCATACCGAAGGCAGTAAATTCGACTGCTGCGCAAGGCAATTTCTTAGAAGTATTAAACATGTCTCTAAATGGTAAGTATCAAATAAAGAATAATAAAAAAAATGATTTATCCGTTTTGTTTCCTATTATTATTATCTTTTACAGTCTTCGAGAAACACTACTTGGATCGTAGTTTTGATAGGACTGGTCAATTGTCTGTGGTAATCACGCCCGGAGTGGGAGTTTTTGAGGTTGATAGGGAGCTGACAAACGTTACAAAGCAAAGAATCATTGACAATGGTGTAGGCAGTGATTTGGTATGTGTGGGCGAGCAGCCGCTTCACGCGGTGCCGCTGTTAAAAGTAAGTAGGTTATGTACATGTATGAATATATTTGTATAGCTGCTGATGAAGTAACATGCGATATCTGCTCCAGTTTCATAACAAAGATTCTTCCATAAATGCACCGGATGACTATAGCATGCCTCACTGGATAAACCTCAGTTTTTACTCCACAAACAAGAAGATACCCTATTCCACCTTTATACCGCGAATAAAACTGCCGCAGAAAGTATTGAAACTAACGGATAATGGAAAATTGCATAGCAAAGCTAGGCTTTTGCAAGAAGATCCGAGAGAATGCCTACATAATACGTTATTCGATTATGATGCTTACGACGCACAAGTGTTTCAATTACCGGCAGTTCATACTTCAAGGCAAGTACAAATAAATGTGTTTTGGTCTATTATATATTTATATACATTAAATAAATCTCATATATTTTTCAAAAATATAGCATGAGAATATAGATTATAATTCACACATTCGCATACACATACCATAGATTAATATATTTCATTGTTATTCCATAGTGTACAAAGAATAAGCACAAGAACAAAGAAGACAAGCGTGGCATGTTTAGAGACGCATAATAATGGGCATTTATTGAAGCTCTTAAAGCGTAAGATGTCAGATCCCGATATACATCATCCTCCACCAGAAACGCACTCGCCACCGGTCGCAACATCACGGAGCGCAGCGATAACAATACCGCATAAAACAGATGACGATACCGGCGATCCTAATGAGGACAGAACTGGTAAACATCTTTGATAATACATTTTTTTGCATCATCAAGATATTTATTAATCGTAATAATTATCTTAGGTGCATCCAAGACACCAGTTAAGAATGACTTAACCGATTCGGAGATATCTCCGTCCTTTAGACCAATCATTGGTAGCGCCGGCAGCCCGACAAATTCAATTTCCCAACCGACGAATATATTTAGACCTAGTAGAGCATTAATTAATCCTTTCGATCCATCGCACGTTACAATTAAACTCACAAGCAACAGACGAAGATGGACTCATATATTTCCGAAAGGTGAAAGAATATTGAATCTTGACTTATATTGATAACTCTCATATGTTATTATAACTCTTTGATAAATACCGTGGATTTATTATTTAAGTACGAATGAGAACTACATGTTATTTACAAAAATGTTTTAAAAACTGTTTAATATATATATATACATAAATGATATAATTTTATAAATTTACATGTAAAATCGTGATTAATATAATATTGATTGATACGATTATAATTGATTATACAGGACCAACTGGAGTACTGATACAACAGCATCATTATCAAGCTATTCCGACGCAAACGTGTCCGGAGGCGCAATGCGAGGCTACTCCGTCGACTATGAGTGGATCCCCGATGGAAGCTACGACGAATTCAAATCAAATTTCAAGATCAGCCTCTCAAATAGGATTTCAAGATCGTTAGTATTATTAAATTAAAGCAGCGTTCATGTAAAGATAAATCATATTTATATAATTAGATTGACACGTTCTTTTATAGATATGAAAGCAAAGTTATCGCGATCTAATATTCTTACCACTAATGGAGAAAAAACTGCAAATCCTCCTTCAAGTGTGACAAATAAAAGCCTGACTCTTTTATGGGGTGCTACCGGTGAACAAGAATGGACGCCCGCTTTAACAACAGGTTTGTATACTAATATTTTTCATAATTATCTGAATTTACTTACTTATTTTCTACAGAAGATATTAAGGACATATATTATAGACATCATTATTGTATTTAAACATTTATTCAATGTTCCTCTATTTATAATTAAAGATTATCGTACAAGATATGTACAAGCTCCGAGAATAAGCTTACACAATTCAAGAGAGACTCTTACGTTATATTTTTTAATTGCAATTACAAATTTTATATATATATATATATAAATATAATTATATATATATATAATTTCAATGTCTGATATCCTTAAGTTATGTAATGCTTTTTGCGTGTATTGTGCTTAGATCGATTCACTCAATTTTTTATACAATTTAAATGATACAGATATTAATATAATACCAGCCTAGAGGGGGGAGGGGGGACAAGGGAAATGGTCCTACGGTTTTTGCTTCGAATTACAATGTGGCTTTGAATAATCAAAATTAATTCCTCTTCTCTTGTATTATGTTTTATGTCATAAATATATGAATGTATACCAGTGGCACAACTAATAAGATATAATTAATGTCAGAGAGAGTTTTATTTAACTGAAAATTTCTCCAAATTTAAAGTAAAGCATTGCATGTATTAGATATTTAATAGCAAATTAATATAAAATAATATCGATTGGTATACATATATAAAAAAAAAAGAATTAATTAGAATTTAAAAAAGAATGAAAATACTTGAGAACTTCATCCTGTAAGTTATTATTATCGAGATGTATAGGACATTATCATACATTGCATTACGTAAAATTCCACATACATGTAATAGAGAACATTTCGACGATGTGTACTCGTAATTTTTTAATAATGTCCTATTTTCTTTCAATTATTTAATTTTGTCTATTTATTTCATACGAATAAGACAGTATTTTTTTTTTATAGTGGCTTTGCTTAACGTAAATTCTTGCAGTTACGCTCTATTCTCATAGAATCGCATCTCTGTATCATAGGATATGATTATATCCGAGTTCATGTATTTTATACGTCAACGTGAGAGAAATTGACAAAAAAAGAAATATTTTCATTCTTTCCAATGTCTATCCTACAACGAGATTGATCATCATACGGATACGAATAATGTTATTACATTTATTTCCATGCTGTGGTACGTCTAATCGGGACGCAACGCTGGATACGTGTGATGTACAACTATGATGTCACTTATGCTGTTTTACAGCAGTCATAGGTTAGCGCCATACACTATCAGGAATTGATTCGGTTACGGTATACGTTTGTCTATCTATATTAGAGACATTAGTTGAAGTAGACACGTCATTATCAATAGTCATAAGTAGCTCCTCCTGATTCTTCGCCATTTCTCTATCGTGATTGTTCTTCTGTGTCGATGCATGTATAGTATGTGTATAATATATTAAAAATCTTCAAAATTCCAAATAAATCCCTCTTTCTCTTTCCCTTCCTTTAAATTATAAAATGCATATCTCCCTTTCTCTCTCCCTCCTCTTTTCTCTCTTTCATTCTTCCTAATATCTTCACAATGTTTCTTCCTGTTGCGACTTCATGTTAGAGCTTTATATTTCGTTGTAGATAGCTTCTATTTTTATGACGTGCTTTCATCTGTTGCATAGTTTTGCTTGTTCTTTAAAACGCTTTACAAATTATTTTATTACTATCTTCGTTAATTAGGTTTCTATGTCTCACATAAAGTTTATGTATTTCCCGCATTATTAATATTGTTTTCTATATTATTCTATATATGTATAGAATAATATATATATCCTCTTCTTCTTGACAGATTGCACTGCAATATCAATCTCGATTCTTTACGCCTTAATGCGTATCTATGATAATCATTTGTAGAGGCTTATTATAATATATTATATTTTCTCTTTTCGTAGATCTGTAAAATCGAGTGACTTTATTGCCCCAGGAAAGAAAATAATATATTTCGCCATTTTACACTCATTAGATCTATTATTCATATTATACACGATTCAGTAACACAGAAATTGACATATTACTATTCACAGAATATTTGTTAGAAGCACATTATGACTAATAATTGTCAAAAAGCATGCATTTAAACTTTTAATCTTTGTCATATATAAATCATAGCATTTAGACAGGAATATTATTATGAGAAGAAGCATTATATTATATATAATATTGCATTTTATGTATATATAATATTGCATTTTTATAACAATTAGACTTTTATTAGAGAATTTATACATATATGATAAAGATTGAATATACAGAATGTTCTACGTACGGGGTGTCCCGGGAAGTTAAATGATTGTTTCTCCCTTCCGTGGCTTTAGAGTCTTAAGGTCTTAGGGTTAACCGTCTGGGATATCCCAAATTTGCTCAGGGCGAGGAAGTCTAAAATAGCCACCGTACTTACCGGATTTAAATCCATGTGGTTTCTTTCTTACAAGGGACACAATAAAGATTATTATTATGCTGGAAGTCCAAACAAAAACAATGCCAGATTTAATAGCAACCATTAAAAAGATCGTCAGAAACATTAAATAAGATATGTTAGAAAGTTTTTATGAAATATTTTCATAAAAAAATCGAGTTTTACACAAATATCCATTAAAAATTATGGAACTACAAAATTACTTTTTTCTTCAACGTAATTTCCGTTTTTTCGATAACTAAATATATTCGAAAATGATAGCTGGTTAATTTCAGCAACTTCTCATGGGACATCCTGTATGATTTAATATTTCTTTAATATTTTAATTATACAAAACTTTTCTATAAATATGTGTTCAGATTTATATATCTATGCAATACAAATGATTTAAATAATTTTTTGAAAATGTATTATTATTTTGCACTATACTTTAGAACATTCTATATAATTATGTATTAGTAGTTCTTGCCGCGAGATAAAATGATTTTGTTGTATTGGTAAAGGGGGACATTAAATTAACAATACAGTAAATTCTCGATAATTTCCTCGATGTCTCTTAGAATTTTACCATTTTTGAAATATCATCAAGAAAGTATTCTGTACGTTTCTAAAGCTAATATATTTTTTTATGAACAATATTTTATTGAGAGTTTACTCTTTGTGATTACAACGAAGAAATAGATATGAAATGAAAAGAGACATGGAAGACGTATTTAATTAGCTATTATAAAATTGTTTATAAAATCGGAATTGAATTGTTTGCCTCAATTTACATCACGAAATTTATCTGTTTCTTCTTGTACATAGTATTCTGTAACAAATGTAGCATAGTATCTCTAATCGCATTAATTACTTTGAAATCTTTCAAACAGGGGTCGATTGGAAATCGTTGACGATTCCCGCGTGTTTACCCATCACTACAGATTATTTCCCGGACAAACGGAGTTTACAAAATGATTACGTTGTATCGGATTACAATCTTCTCCCGGATGATGTGAACGCTGATTTTGCCCAACAACGCGCGATATATAAGAAGCCACTCACAACGGTGGAAGTATTTAAAGAGCTAGTCTCGCAACGCTTGGCCCAAGTACAAAGCAATTTTATATATTTTATAATTACCTCTTTCCACATTCTCACAGATAATTATGGATATTGTGTTGCTTAGGGTTTCCAGCTGATCCTTTTACCATTGAATAACAAGAATCAAAATAGCACAGCTGGTAGCAATGTTGGCCCTGCGATTAGTACAGTAATACGCGGCAGACAAACCGAGTCTGAACCCAAAGAGGAATACCTACTCAGTATCGGACGAATTTTTCATAAGATATCTTTATTTGATAATTCTATAACGGTCACAAGATACCGTCCGCGGTAAATATTTCTTTCTAACTAGATAGTACTTATTAAAGGGCAAAGCTTTGTCATAACATAGATTGTTCTGATATTCTGATATTATTAAATGATCAACAAAATGCAGCAATAATGATTAAATAATGATTATATTTATAGGCATCCTTATCCACCGTTCAATATCCATTATCGATATCGATTTCATGCTCCACATCACGATACTTATGAAGTATCGTGGGTGTCCTTCACCACAGAGAAACTCGAGACATATAACTGGAATTATCTGGACCATTATATTTGCACGCGAGGTCACACAGATTTTGCTCTAGTGGAAGTGAGTGAAGAGTTTAACTTTCTACGCGTTCTTGAATAAAGAACATTGATATTATTTTTGTTTTAAGGCTCTTAAGTATTGGAGATTCCGGGTATTTCTATTACCCTTACATAACTCCGCAACTCGCAAAATTTTGGAAGGCTCTCCAAGATGCGATATATATACGCCACCTAGCAATGCCGAGCAGGCATCGTTAATGGATGGCTTCCTGCGGTTCATTGAGGGATGGCTGAACAAAATACGACGGCCAAATCCCAACAAAAATTGGGTAATTTTGTCACTTTTAATTTTCGATAGATGTATAGAGATGAAACTAATGAATTCTGAATTCTGAATTATTCTACATGGCGAGAATTTTAATTGTACAATAATTTAATCGTAGCCGATTATAGAAGTTCCAAAAAGTAGTTATATTATCATGGCAAATCCTTAATCCAGAAGCGATTTGCAGTCGTATTCGACTTGCATTGATATGAATGATTTTTTTATTTCAATGATTAAATTTCGTCCAATCAAATTCGGTAGTTATGTAGTTCGGTAGTTAAACGAGCGCTGACAATATATCTTCCTTGGACATTTCATATTCATAGATATCTTAACTACAATTATTCTGTTTCACTTGCGACGTAATATTTATTTAAAATCGCTTGATAGTTTTCGTTGTATTATATTATGCTACTTGAGGAGCTATTCTATATCTTTTTTTTTATTTCGTGATAGCAAGCAAGATATAAGGATCATATTTTATACGGAGATAGAATATAGAGAATTCCTGAGGATGAGAAGCTTTTCCTTATAGAAAGATAATGTATTTTCCGAAAATTATATTTTTTGCGGAATATCTCCTCTCTGTTATACTTGAATGTTGCATGTTCTCACATTTGATTGATTTGTGCAGATTTTATTTTAATGCTTGTGTTAGTTATTTACATCTTACATTAATTTCCAAATTATGCGATCTCTGTCAGCGTATTTATCATAGCACAAGTAAAATATGATTTTCGCAGCAACATAATAATCTGATAATCTAACTTTACCAACATAAACGAAGCATTGCGACATGCTATATAACACGCTGCAAAGAATACAGGACATCAAGATAAAGAACTAGAAAAACTGAGAACAGTGCACGGCTTTTTATGAAGCTTTTTTGGCACTTTACGTTAACGTCAGTTATAACATGTACAATATAGCAACAATCTAGGATTAATTTAGTCTCTCCATTTAACAATATAAAACTTCTACGATCGTTCCGAAATACATATCAAAGTATCTGTGAGACAGGCGCATTGGCAACAGATTATGATTGTAAAAATCGCGATAGATCTGCGCGAAAAAAATTCGACATTGTCTACAACATATACGTGTGACAGATAGAGATTAGTAGCTGGAATGTTTGTATGAGGAGGGGTACTTAGCATGATATGTTTCAGAGCCCCACAGCTCTAGGTGGTGTCCCCCCAAGAGATCCTGCCTCTCATTTGACCAGACGCAGGCACAGCACGAGCCTGATATTCCTCACTAACCAGGTATATCCTCCCCTCCTGTAGCCTTGATACACTGAGTCCAGCTGTTCATGAGACTCTTGTACATTCGAGTTTTCGATTTAATCGAGTTAATTATGAGCAAGACATAATAAGAAATTTTTTAGAAAATTCTTCCTCTCGAATCGACGGATCGTCATACACAGACTACTTTCGATCTCGAGTACCGTGAGGCGCAGTAAAGTTGTAACAGGGAGAATAATCTCGCAAAATTCTTTTCTCTTTGCTATTTTGTCATTCATATTCGCGGATCGTAAAAGGCGGATGCCAAGCGTTATCATCGAGCCATTTCATCGTTTCTATCTGATATTTGTAATTCTGAAAAAATTTTTTCCTGCGGTGCAATTTTACTTCATCTTACATAGATGTATATTCGAGTTTCGATTGGATCGCTTCTTTGATACGTGTTACTTGGAATGATCAGGCAGCTTACACGATACGTATATCACGATAACTGTGATCGTGCTTGATATTTTTGCATTGAATGTGCATCTATTAATTTTAGCGAGCTTATCCGTTATGCGTGAAATGTTACGATGTTTGACCCTACACATTTTATCTCGTTTTTTATTACGATCTAATGTCTTATACGAGTGTGAGACATTTTTCATGTTGAACGTCACATTACAGTTAAACAGATATACATTCTCACAATCATCTCAGCTTGATCATTGCCATTCACAGTTACCCATGAGTATCATCATACTTTACAGACCAGTCTAGTCGGCAGCTCTCCTTTCAGGGAGCGAGTTGGGAGCAACCGCCTGCCGGAGAAACCGAGACCAAGGTTTGAACATGCCTACGTTGATGATTTCAGCATTTGTTGCTTTATGCCAATTTTTAACAGAATGTTGTAGTTTTGCAAACTTCTTCGTTTTTCAGTGGACTATCTTGGAAATGGTGTTTTTCTTTTTTTGCTTGACATCACACGGCACATTATATCGTTACTGAAGCAAAACACATATGCATCATAATGTGTTTAATTCAGCTTGTTGATCTTATGGAACTTATTATGATTTCAAAATGCTTTATATTTTCATCGTACACTTATCAATAATTAATTTCATATAAAGAATATATCCTTGATATGGATACGATGGAACATTCGAAGCGCGATATTTAATGCTGAAACGAATGATGACAATATAAAAGCATTCGAACTGTTCTTTGGAATCGCTTTATCGATGTAATATATTAATGTACAAATATTAAATCAGTTTCGTTTCTTTCAGTTTAACGCTTTTGGTGTTAGATCAATAATCTCGCTAAAATCTAGGCGCAACTCGAACGGACACAACAATGTGCTCTTGATGTAATTGTATCAACGTATGATTTTGATTTGATCTTCAATTCTCTTTATTATCATGCATGTATGTCTTATCTTGCTAGTTCTCTATACAAAATCATATCCCGAATCTTCTTGCACACATCCATACACGTCTCGCCACGCGACATGAGAAAGCGAACGCGATGCTTCGAATGTGATAACAAATCATCCTATCTGCATACCTTTTTTTGCGTTCGTCGCGTAATCGCTTTAATAACCCATTACCGCCGCGTTATCTCGATTAATATCTTCTCAGTGTTACTTGTGGAGCAGGTGGCGCATTTGGGAGGAGCGCGAGAAAAGCCCGAGAGAACCCTTGTACCATAGTTTCTATATCTTTCAGCTTTTTTCATCCTTTCTGTTCACTTCCCGAGTAATATACGGCAGAGCATATATACAACGTGCCAAGATATAGACGTATGAGATGTAATTAGATTTGAGGGTGCTCTTGTATTTGTGCTCTGCGCTATAGAACGATTTTGGTAGTGAGTGAGGGAGTGACGGGGTTACTCTCTGTACAGGAGAGGCATGTAGTGAATACCGCTGCGGCCGCCCGCACGTGCCTCGACACTCCTCGCCACGTGCCAAACAGGTAGGTCTCACTCTGTTATTCTTTTCGGTTCGAAGGATATAAGAAGAATAGAACAATAGAACAATAGAAAAATAAGGATAGAGAAATTACTCGTGTACGGCAATTCGTTGAGTAGCCTTGAATACAGACACACGCGTTTGATTTGCAATGATAATTCTTTATTTTCACGGCGATATTTAAGTATTTTGAAATATTTACAGATTGTCTCGGATTTATTATCGAGTATTCTTTTAGTCGCGCACAAATAGCTATGGAGTTAATCGAGGTCATTATGTTAAATAAAAAGTATGCGACAAAGCGATAAACTAACTTGAGTGATACGCTCGAAGCTTTTTATTATCTTTTTTTTGCTATTTAATTTTTTGGAAATGTATTTATATTTATATTTGTAATTAAACATAAATAATCGACGTATAAGACTGCGATATATTTCCGTATATAGAATTTTATTTTAATTAATGACAAAGCAAAATAAAATGGCATCGTTAAGTAGTATTGTAAAATTTATTTAATTTATTAATTAAAGTTACGTATGGAAATAGAGATATTCTGACTTGTTTTAATAAATAGCGATATAAGTTGCTTTATTTCATATTTTTCTCATATTATTACATACGATTACTTAAGAAATGCCTTTCATACGTGATTCAGGTCAGGTTCCAAAGTAATGGATAGAGGACGTGTATCACCTGCCAGCGAAGCAGTCTTGCCGCTGTCAATCGAACAACAACAGCAGGATCACTTCGATGCTAACGATGACAGGTACAAAAATATCGTAGAATATACAAGAATGTGAAATAGAATATACAAGAATTGTTCGGAGAAGCTTTTACCATTTTAGTGCGAAAATATTTGATATAATTATGCAATTTTATATCTACAGTACGAATATGGAGCTGACCAAGATAAAGAGCAATGCGACGAATGCGGAAATTTTGGAGGCCATGAAACACCCTCAAACTGGCGTCGGCTTCCTCACGCAGCATCCCTCACTTCCCAGCCAAACGTTCGTCAGTGCGGATGCCATCCAATGGTTGAACAACCACATAGAAGGTGGTGTGGGAATTGAACAAGGAATTAATATCATGAAGGTAAATATTCAAAGAAAAGTTTTTCTCATTTTTATAAAAAAAACATGTAACCATAGTTAACAAACTAAAACATATTGTTTTTGACGAGATTATAATATATTGTATTTTTCACAGGGAATGATTCAAGACAAATTAATATGTCACGCATCCGGCGATTTCTCCCAACCGTTTATTCTGGGATTTTACTTGTACCATATTGTGCAGGATAAGGAAAATCAAAAGGGTAAATCACGTAACTGTTGGATTAATCTGACTGTGTCTTTCGTCTGATTGCGAATCTAATCGCATTTCTTGTAATAGCCATAGATTATTCCGCTCCACTCGGTGATTTACAAAGTTTCGAGAATGAATGGGTAGAGATAGAGATGAGACCACCGAAAGGATGGTGCGAATCAACATTTCCAACAATACTGTCAACGGCTCCAATAGCCATACCAAATTACGATACCATCGATGAATCGAGCGTTCCGCCCTTCTTGAGAGATGATATTGATTTAACAGAATCGCTAGACGAAAGAAGTTGGTCAGGTAAGAATGGAAATATTCCATACCGTTTTTGCATAGCATAAGGGAGGTATAGAAAGAGAGCGTAGACCTGTGTACATCTTCTTTTAGTACCTTTATACAAGCACACTCACCTCGATATCGATATTAATAATAAAAGCGACAGGATCGAATGGGGTCATCTGAGGTATCAATCCATTTATAAAGTAGATCATTCGTATGAACTCGTGACACAATGGGTCGCATCGTCCGGGAGCATAGTAGCCGATTTGGTAAGTAATCTTCATTCTCCGCGTCAATGGATGCAACGTTATATCGCAAATAATTTTTTTCTGCAAGATATTCGTTTGGCAACGTAAAGCTCAAATATGTGGGATACAAATGGTGCCCATTCCCAGCGATTTGCTGGCGCTGCCGTACACTTTTAAGAGTGATCCTCTAAGAGGACCCATTTTTATACCGCTCGATACGGAATGTTTAATGTCAAATAAACGATACCTATTTGAAGGTGCGTATTAATTTACATTATCACATTTTTACATTATAAATTCGAGCTCATTTTTTACAACAACGAAACGTTTATTGATACAGAATTCCGGGAAGACACATATGCGCAAAGACTGTTTTTATTCCAAGAAGCGATTCTACAAAGATTCGGCTTCGTGGCCTGTGTAGTTGAAAACGTTGAACATGATCGTCAATACGTGCATGTCACCGGTAATGCATTTATATTAGTACCATCCACTGCAAATACTCGACCACGTCCACGAACCGGTACCAATGTCGTGCGACGAAACACAGGCCAGAAAAGATATCCGGTTCATCCGGACCAGCCTAGCCCGCACGAAGCTTATATTACCAGACACGTTGGAGGAAAGAATAAAGATGATCATAATATGGACAGAAAAGTAAGCATTTAATATAATAAATTATATCACTAGATTTCATCACATATTTCTTCAATTACGTATTTAAAAAGAAATTTAATGTCGCATTTCGCTTCATGAAAATTACGATTTTTATTGATTCACAGATGGGATTTTTATGGTCGTGGAATCATATGGTCAGTCGTAAATGGAAGTCGCTGTCTACTTCGACGGGCGATGAATTATTTCAGAAAAAGATCATACAGGATTTCCGGCATTTTTGTTCTAATGGAGATAATAGACTCAAACAATTTTGGGAATCCTGTTGGGAATTGAAAGAGAAGACTTGTACAAAGACAAAATAGCAAGATATTTATAATTTTTAAATGTGGCTCGATTATCATCATATTGAATGTCATCATCATGTTTACTCCGAAATACAATTCTATATTAATGTTTATAATACATAATTTGTACAGTATTTACATATAAGCAGGATAAAAGCATTATATATAGATTGTATATTACTTGCGATAATCATAATGAATCACCATCCAGAAAGAAAAGTAGGATATTTTTAAGAAGAGATTGTACGTAGGAAGAAAAAAAGATTAAACGTGTAATATTTATTATAATTCTTATTTCTTCTCATTCTCTCCCGATTATATATCCTAAGTACAGAAAGTACGATTGCGATGCAATTAAAAAGACGAGATCTCGTTCTAGAGCAAATTATTTTTTTATCGTTGTCGATCAAAATCATGATTCTGATAAACCTGATATTTCGATTAATAATCATCGATGAGTAAAAAAGATTATACTCTTTGGACTATTCTCTTGTTATTCAACAAAAAGCACAGCATCGAATTGTCATGGATGACATTCGTATATAAATGGCTTGTCGAATGTAAACGATACCTTTGCAGAAATGCTTGCACGCAATTAAATCATAGCTAAACATTACAGCAATGATTATATGTTTAAATGTAATAAATAATCGTCAATCGAAGAGTTATAGTTAAAAACGTGTAATAATGGCCAATGGTAGTGACATTGACAGCTGGAAGACGGAAACTGAGTCTGAGGAATCCGATCGAGGGAATTATACGAATTCCCAAAGAAAAATTACTTCCATCGATCATTGTACATCTTGTACCGCTAGCAATACAACTCGTAAAAATACAACTCGGATACAAGCGAAAAACACGAGATCTGGTCCCGAGATTCGGTACATCAACCCTGCAATTTATACAGAATTTATCAGCAAAGAAGAATGCAATATAGGACAGAAATTCGAAAGTGAACAACAAGGTCGTTGTAAAATATACGTTAATTAAGTAATTGACGAAAGTTCTTTTTCGTTAGATTGTGTAATTGCGTAATCTCCGCAAATATGGACGCTCTCTCCCCTCCCTCTCTCTCTCTCTCTCTCTCTCTCTCTCTCTCTCTCTCTCTCTCTCTCTCTCTCTCTCTCTCTCTCTCTCTCTCTCTCTCTCTGAGAAAATGAATTTCTGTCAATACTTTGTCTACAATCTATTTTTTCTGCAGGGAATTTTAATGATAAGATATTCGATGGCAAACGCGATGACTGCAATTGTCCAGCAATCAATTTGTCTTCTACAAAAGATGCAACGAACATTGATCACGCGACCGAATATGTCGCCAATATAGGACAGAATACGTACAGATGTTACTCGACTTCTCTTCTGGATACTGTGTCCCTTGAATCGACAGGCCGATCTGCAATTTCATTGGGAACAATTGTACGAACAGAACGACGATGCAAGATCGGTAGCATTATGGCGAACGTTGATCAAAACGGAACGACAAAGCAAGACAAGTATGATGCCTCTATTTTCCGTCATTTTATATATATATAATATAATTTTTTTTTTTTTAAGAAACGACATAATTATAATGTCAGATCTATTCCGGACAGTCGACAAGTCGTGCGAATATCCACAACATCATTCTCAGATAGTTCAAGTATCGGTGATCAGGTATCGAATGGGCCCGATGCTGGCAGAAGAATCGCTCATTCAGAATGGATCCGTAAGAAACACGAGGCCGCGGTAAAGAAGAAGAACGCAGTAGAACTCGCGGCAAAGAAACGGCAGGAGGAAGAGGAGAAGATAGCGCAGGAAAAGGAGGAGAAAGCTCGACTGGAAAAGGAGAATTTCCTCAAGTGGGTGGAGAGGAAGAGACAGCAGGAACTTGACAGAAAAGCGATGCTCGAGAATGAATTGGAATTGCAGGAGCATCTGAAGGAAATCGAGAAGAAGGCCACGGTCGCGAAGGCTCTGTATCTTCGTCAGTGGATTCATAAGAAAAAAGAAGAGCAGAAGGGTAGCGATGCAATATAACTTGCGCGTAATTTACTCCGCTGCTCCGTTTATGACGATGATAAAAATTGATTCGCCTGTTTACAGCTCAGCGTAAGGATCAGGAAATGAAACAGAGAAAAATGAATGAAGAACGCACAAGAAGAATGGAACAAAGCTCGAGAGCTTACGAGAAGTGGAGAGAGGAGTCTAAGAATAGGCCCAAGCCCGCTACGCAAGGACTGCTTCGTATGTTTAAGGAATATAATAATAATAATGAAATAAATAATGACCTATAAAAAATATAAGCATGTATGACAGTTTCTTCATCATTATAATTGGAATCTGGCACAGGATTAAATCAATTCATATATATTTATATTTATAAATTAATTAGTGATTTATTCTTTTAGCTCATCAGAAAGCAAAGCCAGCATACGTAAATCCAATTCCTTGGCAGCCTATAATGGAAATCGATTCCAGTGACGAAGAAGGAAACGCATTTGAGGATACGAACAAAGGGAATATATATTTAAGCCGGAAGATGAACAACAGAAAATCTATTGCGGTGCATCAGTGATCGATTTGTGGAACGTACTTTCCATCATTTCGTCTAAAATGTGATTACATTTACAAGAACTTTTAACGTGGTAAATTAAAGAATTCTTATGAGAATTAAAGCTCAAAAGCAGAAGAAACAGGAAATATAAAAATAGAACTCTCAAAAAGGATCTTGTCTGTCATTTTAAACTATAGCCTCGTTTGAGCTTCAACCGATAAGATAAATTACAAAGTTGCGGGAGACAATAGAATTTCCGTAAAAAATATATAAAATAGGAAATCGAATGTAACGAAAATTATACGGAAGGTTCTACGAAGATTGCTCTCAATTATAAGAAAGATAAAATTGGATTCCTTGATATTCTTCTACTCACGATACGTGTCCTGTCAGGGCAATATGATGAAATATTTTGATTAATACATAATACAATTTGATTGAAGTGGCTTTAATGATATAAGTTTGTTCACACGTTTAATGACAACCTGTGCTACACAATACAAAGTATTTGATTATAACAAGACAAAGCAGATCTCGTGACTTTGTAATCTGTATCCTTCTCTCTTCTTTCTCTCCTCATTCTCTCATTCTCTCATCGCACGCACACACGCGCGCGCGCGCGCGCGCGTACACACACACACACACACACACAGAGTTTAACTTTCCCCCAAATAGTTATCAAACTATTACACCTTCAGTCCCTCTAATGCGAGAAGAACACACCTATTATTTTATAAACTGTTAATTGTGTAGTACGAGAAATATCGCGAGAGCTTTCCATCGTCTATTTGCCATATGTAAGACACATTATTTTCCTTGAATAACAACTTCTCTCCTAAACATTGTTTTAACCACTTTCATTCGTCACACTTGTCACTTCACTTGTTATATACAATATGTGCACACACAGAGGCATACACGCACACGCACCTACACACGCAACACTGGTTTTCTTACAAAGCGCATCCTACTTCGTAATTTACAATCGAGATGGCAAATTTCCGATAACCGAGTAATCGAATCGAGAGCAGGATGGGTGAATAATCATTTACCTGTGTATGTAACAATCATATATACATACTTATATGTATATATGTAAGTATGCGATAGAGATATTGCTTTTTATACATTGTATTCTGGTATACATAGGTAACTTACGATCTACGCTTTTTATTCCTCGCATCATTTTCGCTGATCGCTTTCGAACAGGGAAAGACAATGAGACAGATGCGATCTGTCAAGGTAGCGCAAATGCGTACATCAAATGCAGCGATGGAACTTTGTTCCTTTGTCCAATTGCTGACGCAATTATTTCAAGTCTTAATCGACCAATGTCGTCGATTAGGTCCAATTTTGTCACGGCTAATTTGATCTCGCATCAAACGTGCATCGTCTTTTTGACACTTGATCCTTCGCGCCCGAGACTTTAGACTATTCTCGGTCATTGATATCGTAAAAGCAATCGATAGGAATTCATTTATTCAAATTGAATTCTTGAATATTTTCGGCATTCGATGTCGGAGAGATTTGCGTTTTGCGACATTACAGAGAGAGAGAGAGAACGAATTTGCGAATTTTTTCTTCCCCCCCCTCCTTTCTTCTCTCTCCTCCTTTTTCTTTTCGGTATCTTTTTCCTTTTTCTTCTTTTTGCTTTTTGTTTTTKTTTTTTTTTKTTTTTTTTTTTTGTTTTTCCGCTCAACTCAGTCATTATCCTCCCGTGCGGGAGATTTTTCCTTCGCGATCATTCACGCGAGAGTATTTCTCAGTTATTTCTCCGTGCCATGGATTTTTTTCCCATCGATTCCGTGTTAGCCGCATTATAGCGGAATATTGCGATGAAAATTCCGTAAAGACGATTATCGAGCGTTCTCCGTCAAAATGAAAGAAATTCAATTCGACGATGTACTAGAAAAATATTGCACGGTATATTCTTGATATATTATGTATATGCATTTTACATATCCCCGTAAATCTCTTTGAATCTCCGACTTTGTACGATATCCTTTATACGATATCAAGTACAAAACTCTCATTAGATTCTACTACGCGTGTATATATATATATATATATATATATATATATATATATATATATATATATATGTATACATATATATATGTATGTATATGTATGTATGTATATATATATATATATGTATATGTATATGTATATGTATACATATATATATCTATATGTATCCATGTATGCATCTGTGGGTATCATATGCATCAAAATAAACGAATCTTTCACGTTTGATCTCCGATTCTTTACGGAATTTTTTCACGACTGGGTGGGAGAGCGGAAGGTCTCTGTAACAAGCTACTTGTAGATTTGTACATGCGATGACGAATATCAAAACGCTGAATAAACTACGGGCATTCTCATTCGATGTTCGCTACAGTGACATTGATTTTCGCTAGACGGCGTGATTCTCGGCACACCCTGTCACGCGCGCACGTTGTCACTTAACAACATTATTCAGTGGGAAGGATTTACACAACGACTGCAGAGAAAGGAGCATTTGACAATAATGTGTCATGCTTTTATCGAAAGGACAAATTACTATCCTTCTCGCCTTATCGCAAGAATGCGACTCGTAATTCCCGCAGAGACCATTACGCGGAATCTGTAATTAGAAGAATAATATTCCTTAATCATTTCTTTTTAGAATTTACCAGCCTTTTACAACGATGTCTCATTGATTGCCCCGCCACCGCGACACAATCCTGAGCGCATGTTAATCCCGTAGGGCGAATTGATGTCGAGCAGACCACCACGTAGAATCGTCCCTCTCTCTCTTCAAAATTTCCACCGCACATTTCGGTCAATATCGCGAA
Source organism: Eciton burchellii (assembly GCA_020341155.1). NCBI lineage: Eukaryota > Metazoa > Arthropoda > Insecta > Hymenoptera > Formicidae > Eciton > Eciton burchellii. Next base: position 4,563,735 of record JAHMML010000006.1, read on the forward strand.
GCAAGATGGTGTTTCTGACGTTAGTATACGGGAAGGGTGTGAAAGACAAAGATATGACAAACGAGATAGCATACACCGCGAGAGTAACTGAATGGAGGGAGAAAAGAGTAAAAGTGTACGTTTGGGAGATACATCTTTAATGCGTAATCAAAGACTGGATTGATAAAAACGGATATTTCTTGAAGAAGGGTATCTCGGATGTGGTAAAGAGAGATATAAAGCTTCAAAGTAAATGACCAAAATAATCAAAATAAAAAGTAATAATGAAATGATATAAAAGACTGGAGGAGTGAATTCTCTTGATGGAAATGTAACAAAGGGAGAAAAAATCCAGACAATACGATCCTCCGAATCATTCGACGAGCTACATATGAAATTCATTCGATTTTAGCAACAGAATCGATGGCAAAGCGCGAAAAAAGAGAGTGGGCGCGAAAAAAGGCAGACGGAGAGAAAAATATAACATTCTTTTGAGGGATGAGGAGGAGAGGAGCGAAAAAAGAGAGAAGCGAGAGGATGAGAGCAGAGAAAACGATTCGAGCAACAAAAGAACAACGGAGAAAACCAACAGACAGAAACAGAGAGAGTAAAAGGGGGAGTAGAGCGGGAGTAGAGAGAGAGAGAGAGAGAGAGAGAGAGAGAGAGAGAGAAAGAGAGGGTAGAAAGAGGAGCAAAACGCGACGAAGGGGAAAACCCGGAGGGGAGAAGCTCCAAAGCCCGTGGTCTCATCCTCCATAAATTCTGCAAGCCGGGGGAGCTTTTCATTAAAGCTGAGCCATCGGCGCGAATGCGCGTCTTTTTAAAGGGGATGAAAGTGTTCACGTCGCCGCTCCATGCTAAAAGATATGAGCATATCCGTCTTAAATTCTGCAGTGTGCACGTAAACTGAGTCTCTCCCTTTCTCTCCCTCTCTCTTTCTCTCTTTCTCTCTATCTCTCTGGCCTTCCTCCCGCTTGTCCAACCCTAGCACATTCGCGCGCAGATCAACCCCGGCTTTTGCGCTTTCTCCGTGTCCCCTCTTTCGCTTTCATTCCCCTTGTTTTCGCGTGCCAATCCCCGCCGTTCTCTGTTTTCGGAAGCGTCGAGAAGCACAAGTCGAAAGAAGCGCCTGACGTTACATATAATCCCGATACGGATCAAAACCGGCATGAATGGGGAAAAATGCATTAGTAATAAAAAATCGTAATTGCAACAGAGAGAGGGAGGGAGGGAGGGAGGGAGGGAGCTCTTTTATCTCAACGTTAACCGAAGCCGCGTGGAATGTTTTCGAATCATTTTCACTCTTCAAGATGAATCTCATCCTGGATTTTCATTTTCAGTTAAAAAAGGAGATGTACGTACGTATGTACATACGTACGTACATTTACGGGAGTAAGCAATAACGGGAACGAGAAATGGAATTAACAATCGCAAAAGAAAATCAATCGTTGGTTTGATGTAAAAAAATGTGTAATCTATTTAATAGGAATAATAATATCATATATATATATATATATATATATATATATACATATATATATATATATATACATATATATATATATATATACATATATATATATAAATATAATCATATATATAACGATATTGATAATGATAATGATAATAATAATAATAATAATAATAATAATAATAATAATAATAATAATAACATATACTAATAATATGTAATGTGTGTGTGTTGTTTGGCATTGGTATTTGCGTCTGTACAATAAACGTCTACTTCGTGTGGCACCCTCGAGTTTCCCGCGGACTTGTGCCACACGCGCTTGTGAACAAGATAAAACTTAAACTCCTGGCAGATACAGTATGATCATAATCAATGCGATAAATCAATGAATAGCACAGTTCACTAGTGATAATGCGAGCAACTAATATAATATAATAGCGACAATAATAATACAAGTACAATCATAATAGCGATACCTGATGAAACATTGTGCAACTAACAGCAGGTATACGGCACGTAACAAATCCGACGCGTCAACGAAGCGGGCAACGTAATGGCAGCGATAATTATTGCTGCGAGTTACAAACTACTGACAAATTACAAAATCATCGGGGATAGAGTCCTGCCTTAGACCTTAAAGTTAACAATACCACGTCATAGTACCATGCACGGAGAAACGATTCTGATTGGCGGATGCGTCCTGCCGATGCAACTTCACGCCGTTCCCGCTGAGACGGTAGCACGAATTAGCGATATCACACATTACGCTAATTATCTATCACCGAATAATTGCACGACTTTCCGAACTTCCAAGTTTCGGATCTCGCGGATATTATGCCTCGTCGTAAAGGAGCGATGGCCTCTTCCTTCCGGAAATTATGAATATACAATAGAAACAATCGTACGCAGCTAGAAACGATTCTCCTAAAGCTAAACCGAGCGATTTTGAGATGCGAGATAGCCTGGTGGGGAGCTGCGCTCCGTTGGAGAGAGAGAGACAAAAGAATGGAAACGTTTATCGGTTAAAGTAGCTATGCGGAGATAGCTATGCGATAGCATACTTTATGGTAACCCAGTCGTGCGTGTGTGTGCGCGCGCGTTACGTGTCTATGCGTGTTCTACGTCTGCGAAACGTAGGTGAAGCGTTTGATTGTGACGCGCCCCTTTTAGGCGACACCCGATGCGGACGCGTTTCTATCTCGGGAAATATGAAAAATAAGCCTCTGTCGTCAGGTCACTTGATATGATTATCGTTGAAAGGGTGGCGAATCGGCGAGCGAGCTCACGCGGATGCGTTAACATTGTAAAGTTGACATTAGCCGCGCGACGGAATTCTAGCGTGCGCAATTGTAGTTTCGCTTCTCTCGAGAACCGCACGTTTATGAACAGAACCCGAGCATGTTCCGGTTCCCTTTTCGCTCGCGTCTACCCCGTCTGTGCGGTAGGGAATGAAAATCCCACGCATTTTGCTGCGCAAACTTCCTACAACAAGCGAAGGCGGCGCAGGAAGCGAAATGATCCGAAGATTTCCCGATCATCAACTTGTATCCTTATCTCTATCTCCTCGCGAAATGCGCGCGCGTGTCTCTCTCGGAAGGCGCAGGTCGAATCCCATTAAGGGACGGTTCGCAAAAAGGAGTTGGAAGAAAATGCGCGGATTTCTCAAGATTTCTGGGAGGAAAATACGCGAAAGCTCGCGTAACGTTCTTGGGAATTCTTGGGAATTGCAACAAGTATCAAGTGACGTCAATTTGTTCGAAATTTTTGCCGGACAAGTGCGTCAACTGGTGACCGATCCGCGTACTGTATAAACGCATGATGCGTGCCTCGTCTATTTACACGTCTATACACAGACTTATTCGCTAGTCGTTTGAAAACAACCCGCGAATTTCCAGTAACGATCATTTCTTTTGGTGCTTTTGGTTCGACAATCGATTTCTCGAACGCCCGTTAGAACGACAAGACGGAGAGCTGATCTCGTCCCGCTCTTTACGAGCTTAAAAAAGATCGAAGATCACGGAGAAAGATCACGGGGAAAACAAAATGCCGTTGAGAACAGTTGTTGAAAGCAGAAATGCAGAGATGCAGACGATCCGGCAAATTCGTTGGCCGCATTCCAGAAACCGATCGCGCCTTTGCTCGTCTCTGCGATTGTTACAATTGTCGATACGATGCGTACGTATTACCGATATAAATTCGTACTAGCCTAATTTCTCTCTCTCCCTCTCAAGCTCTCTCTCGGGGAAAACAAAGGAACGCCGCGTTGGATGGGTCAGGGCCGTCACAATTAACGAGAATTTCCATTATTATTTGCATTCACTTTTCCGCGTTCCAATCGCCAACGTTGCCAATTGCAGCATCACTTTCATTCCCGAAGATTTATCATCATCAATCATTATCTGCTAAAGATTCCCGCCAGCTGACCGCCAGAGAGGCGCGGAAAGTGCACAGAGCGCGAGAGGTGCCGGGATTTACGCTCAAGATATCCGAGATATCTCGAGATGAGGCATAAATCCCCACGTGTGTCCGATTTGACGCTCGCCGCGATAAACGCGCTATCTCTCGTGCGCGAGTCGGAGTACGCTAAAAACTTAATGAAAACTTAATGAAAACACGTCGTCTGATCGGCCGGGAACGTCGCGCCTTCGTGTAAACCTTGTAAAAAGTGACGACGTATCGAGGAAAAGCGAGACGATAACAGGGAGAAATGGCAACAGTGCGACAACGCAATTTCACTTAACTCTATTGAGCACTCGATGTATATACATTTAAATACGCTGATACAACTACACTGTTCGTAAGCGACTAATCGACTAATTATCGCGAAAGCTATCTAATACGCATCGTGCTGCCGATGCCCACCGAGCGCGCGTTCCTTTTCACAGTATTCCGCTTGAAGGCTTGAATGCCAAAACGAAAGAACGAGAGAGGCCCTGAAAGAGCACACGAGTACGCGAAGCAGCGATCTTTTCTTTTTTCTTTCCCTTTTCTTTCCAGTGCAATGAAAAAGTGATATGTCTTCTCGCGCATCCGGAGAGAATCGACGGCGCAAGACTCTTTATCTCGATGCCGCTCGCTCGTCTCCTCCGCAAGACTTTTGATACTTTCCGCAGAACGCAGAATCTAGCCTTCCCCGCGCGGCATGCGACAACAAGTTAGGACCCGTATATGGCTACTAAAAAGTATTCGTTACGTATATGCGGTTGCACGGACGGGAGATCCGCTTGAGAGATCAGCTCAGACGATCAATATCCCGAAGAGGGCAACGATGACTCCTCGACGAGTCCTCGAGGATCGTCGATCGATGCGAAACGAGTACTGCTTAAGGTCCATCGGAATGGACCAACGAGCGATGCGACAGACGACCCTGCGATATCGTCGCGCCAACCCTATCTTCGCGTTTCTTTGCGTCGATCAAAGTCGATCGCGAATGATCGCTGATCCTAGGAGATCGTAGATCCCCGTTCGCATCATCAGTTATCGTTATCGCTATATGCGTGTGCTTCGGCCCGGTTGGACCGAGAATATTGATCCCCTGAGGGTTCCGATACGAACGAAATTCAGCTATCAACTACATATGTCAACCTGCGAATAAACCGAGTCAACCGAGAACGTCCCCGTTCGCACAGAGGACGCAGCGTCAAAATCCAAGTAAAATAGCGTTAAAGGCCAAGAGACATGCGGCGCTTCTCATCTCTCGTCGAATGACAACGGTCGCAGGTAGATGCGCTTCGGGGGCTCGTCGTGCCCTGCTCTTCGTTATTGTTCATCCTCTTGCGTTTTAACGCTGCTTCGCAAGAGGCCCGTATTCGTGCCGCACGGAGTGCACTTAGCGCTGAACGCGTTTCTGGCTCTACGATCATCCTGTTCGTTTCGTACAGGGATGCATAGGGGATGCATCCCTCGTCCTTCTTTTATCGGATAGAGGAAGAGTACGGATCACATCGGCCATTCAGCGCTGAATGCGATACCTAATGCAGGCAGGAATACTCGGGACCGAGTACATTATCCATTATGTATCAGTGCGCTGATACGGGCAACATCGGGCAAAAGATCAGCAATGTCTCGGTATCCCCGGATGTTCGCTGGGTATAAAAGTGTAAATTCCCATATTCTTTCTCGACGCTCTCTGTGCTCCATGGGCGTAACGGACACAACGGACGCAACGGACCGCTCGCGTTTTCCCTCGAGTATGCTCCGTCTCTCTCGATATACGGTCGGTGTACAGAAAGGCACGCAATGAGGAATGGAAGGACACAGATCCAGAAAGATCCAGAAAGATCCAGAAGCATGACTCTCGCGGCATCACGCTGTCGGTGCTTCTTTTCTCTTCTAATATCCAAGTAGCTCCGCGCTCGAAGAGGCTGCTCTCGGTTACGCGACACGGATTTACACGCATTACGTTGGGAGACGTCCAGAAGGCAACATTCCGACTAATCAGCCACCAAGCGGATTCCCTCCTCGAATTGACGATAATTCACAGTGTCGGATACTCTTGGAACGTGCTTAAAACGAGAGACGACTAACGCAAACGAGAAAAAGGGGAGCACGACGGAGTCGCGCATCGATACATATTAACAATGTACAATGTACAATATAGATAAGAACACTCTTGTCGCGAAACGATTAGTGGTGATTATCAATTAATGCTATTAAAGCTTAAATCATAAAATGCGATGCATAAACATATTCTTATGGATCTCGACGGATGATACCATAAAAAGAGCTTCCTTTTATCGCGTTACGCCACTACATCCGAGAGAAAAGAATGTACGCAGAAGCAGACGCATCATCTTCTTGGCAAGCTCTTCTTCACACGCGCATACACATGACAGACACAATACACGTGCACCATACACATACACAAGCACACTCCAAAAGTCAAATCGATCAGAACAGACGCCAAACGCGTTTCGCTTGTCTTTTACGATTCCTGTTTCGTGTACGTATATACTGAAATATAAGTATCATATCGATCCTTAGATATTATATCTCCGAAAATGTCTATCGAGTTCACAGAGTAATCACATATTTCGAGCTTCTCTCTTTGATTATTGTGAAATTGGAACGGAAGATTGTTTGTTGCAGAAAGGAGAGCACATCGAAAAGAGCGGTATAAAACACCATTGAATCGGCCAAGATGATAGATTACATACCCTGAATTTTATTAATTTTGATGATAGATTACATACCCTGAATCTTACTAATTTTGGAGAAACATAAGAAAACCGTTTTCCAACAAGTCACATCTTGCCAATAACATACGCTATCTAACAATATATATGAGAAATAACATCTTAAAAATAACAGGAATATAAACAAATTTTCTCAATATGCTTCCGAATTAGGCGACAGAAGGCGCGAACAAACGTTAAGTAATCAACTAAAAGCACACAATTCGTTGTGTGGCAAAATTTGCAGATGCAGATTGTCTCTACGAAAATTCTTCTACGAAACGCAATATTAAAATATTTAACATATCAAACTTTCTAAATACTAAATTCGACTAAATTTATATTCCGCGCGACACGTTTCATGTTTGGATCGTACATCATTCTCCTAAATCTTAACCGTTTTGTTCCATTTTGTCGAAGATATCTCAAGTAGACATCTAAAGTTTTCTAGTTGCAGTTGCTCGTGCCTTTACTTATAATAGGTATGTTTATTGTTTATGAGATGTGTATGTAAAAAAATATGAATCGTCTTGTGTTTCTTCTATTAGAGGTAGATACGCAGGAAACAGAAGCGATATCCTTATATTTTTCTTTTCGTTCTTTTGTATGCACTTGGTTATCGTGTGCCAGATCGTGTGCCTCTCTCGCGGCCCGAAAGCAAAATTCGCGCTCAAAGTTCACGCTGGTCTGAAGAATAATCACTCTAGAAACCAGACTCTACAAAATGCATGTGATAATCACGATAATCATCGGACATGATTGCGTCAAAGCACGCATGAGTAACAACATAATCGCATTAACAATTGCCGCGAGAGCGAGAGAGAGACAGGGGAAAAAACAAATTTCGAATAGAGACACGGATCTATAGATACTCTGTAAAATAGTTACGCATTTGGTGCAATAATTCAACAATTTCTACCTGCGGCACTTAAGGTGCCAAGTAATTTTAATTAAACTACGTAGATTTCTATAATATAAAATAATTAGATAATTTGTTACAAATACACAAGAGCCTATAATAGTAGGCAGTTACGATCTCTTTCCTTTACCAGATGAGAGATATACGCTTTATGTTTTTTATTGCAAAAAGAATTAATATTCTACATTTGGTTAGGTCCAAACAAAACTAACACTGGTTTGTACGCACACACATATATGTATAGGAGTGTTTATGCGAATATTATGTATATATATATATATATATATGTATATATGTATATATGTATATATGTACAATTACTTTAAATTGCAAGATAAACTATAAAAAAATGGAACGTTAATGGAAAGTTGCGATATCTGCATACATAGCTATATATTACACACAAGCACACAAATTTGATAATGCAAGGTACAATATAAGATACGATACAAATAATTCGAGAATAAATGTTAAAATATTAACTAAAGCATTATGTATATATATACGGAGAAACATGGGTAATATCCAAATAAAACTTTTCGCTTTTCCTCCTTCCTCGAGAAATCTGCTATAACCTAACGGAACGTTGAATCTAACGTCTCTTGGCTATTTTGTCCTTTTCTTTTTCCTACATTGTTTTTATTGCATATCTTGCTCTATCTTCTCGTTGATGCAATCGAAAACGCGTCTTTGGGCCACCTTCTGATTCTGATATCTCTGGTTACGTGTCGTCTCTTCTTGTGCATCGTAAGCCGAGATCGTGAGTCTGCTGTAAGTCTGCCCGAAATTATTCTTATCGTTTACATTCGGATCCAGCATTGTTTGATAAACAGCGGAATCTTCGATTATCAATCGGAATTTCCATCAGATATAGTAGTACCCTCGATGATCGCGACGTTTCTCGCTAGTGCACATCGCTAGTTTGGCGTCAGTCGCTGCTACCGCTGCTGTTCCCAAAGTATTCTCCAGCGTCACCGCGACAGATCGGACACGTTCGATTGGACTGTGCGAGACAAAATTGGAAAATATGGAGAATATCGTACGAGAGACATGACCATAACGAGCAAGCGAAAAGAAAAATCGGATTAACTTACCTTGAGCCATTTGTCGATACATTTTGAATGGAATTCGTGAGAGCAAGGCAGGACGCGTAGTGACTGTAGCGCCTCGAAGTCGCACATACAAACAACGCAATTGGTCTGATCGCCTTGATGTGTCTCCGCGTTGAATTTGTAAGACGGCAACTGTTCGACCTCTGCGCGAGTCAAGCCCCGCGGCTTGGCCTCGCCCAATCTTTCGGCTAAAGACAGCAAGGCCTCATAATTCTCTGTCACTGATTCGGGCGATGACAACTCTGCCTGGTTATATGGCGATAGCGGTGGATTGCTGAACATCGCTCTGCAAAGAATAAGTATTATCGTGTCGATTAGGATTCGGAATCCGGTGCCCGATCGGAATCAGTCATACGTTAAAACGTTAAAAAATATTACAGAAAGTGCAACAGATATCCCGGATATGTCATGTGTGGCAACGGAGTCGTTCCTCTCCATCTGGTGAATCTCGGTCGCCGCAGTACATTGGACGCCACTCGTCGAGTTCTATTTTGCATCATTTCCAATTGACTGTTCCGTGTCTCCGACAAGAATATGGGCGGCGGTGTTGTGACCTGCGTAAGAGTTGGTGGCGAATACGAGTGCGGCAATGGTAGTGGTGCGCCAGCTGCAGCGCCCACTCTGTGATGATGATGAGACTCGATCAATTCGAGCTCGACTTCTCTCTGAAAAGAAAGACGAGAAAAAGAACACGACGGATTAGCAATCGGATGAGAACGTTACGAATGTTGCTAAAATGGTTGCAGAATGCGCCCGCTCTTGCTATCTATGCTATCGTACCTGCTGGGACAATTGATGATGCGCAGTATAATCGGTATGTGCGGTATGGACGGGCGGTGGAGGCGCGTGCGTGTGATGCAGAGCCGCGACAGGGTTGCCAGCCGGTGTTGGGTATCCTCTGGAAGCGGCACCTACTAAGGAGCCGACTAGACCATGGCCCGGATGTGCCGGGTGAGTAGCGGAGTAATGACTATGATGATGCGTCACCTGATAGCGGATATCAGACAAATTATTTTCTCAATAGAATGTTATCACAGAAGTAAAAACAATTACAAATATATTTTGATTATAGTGCACTCGTATCCTGAATGCATTATCATGCATTTGAATTTAAAAAATAATTTATTCATACGACTCACCTGACACGAGTGTCCAAACGGATGCGTTCCGTGGGGTGTATAGAGGCTGTGAAGCTGACAAGGAATCCTATAACTTGTCGCTTGCGGATGCCACAGCGGATCTCCGCTAACAGCGACACCCAAGCCAGATACACCGACCTGACCCACGTCAACGACCATTTGCGAAGCGTTCGCACCTTGCGCGGGATGGTGCCCCGTGCCGCCTGCCGCCGGATGAGGATGGGGATGCGCCTGATGCGCATTGTGTATATTGTGATGCGAATTGTGCAGACTGTGAGGGTGGGAGCTGTGAATGTTGTGATGCGAATTGTGGAGGCCGTGATGGGAATTGTGGATGCTTTGATGAGGATTATGACCTGGTAGGAACGGATACGAGAGTCCGAACGAGTCCGTGTATCGTTGATAACGGTTTCTAACAGTCGGACTGCCGCGGGTGGACATGTGATTGCGAGGGGAACGCCGTTGAGGCGCTCCTCCAAATTCCCAGGGAGGCGGGGTTGTGTGTAGGGGTGGCGTCGGAGCCGGAGGCGTCGTTTCCCGGACCTCTATCCCGGATACAGCACCGTTACGAGATATTCGACGACGTTTCCTCGATGGCGACTCGCTCTAAAAACATAATCTTGAATCAGATGCTTGCGTGTGCGCCTTCGTTGTACTGTACTCAAATTACAATATGGAGGATCAAGAAAAATTCCCCTTTCAATCATTTTTGCGCGTGAAGCGACCGGAAACTTGTTGTCACACTGCACTTGCGAGTGATATGAGACATTAAATAAAAACGTTTGTGCATGCGCGGGCGGTAAACTTTGAAGAAGCGCTTCGAATTCGATTTGAAAAGATCAAGATCTTTCTCCGATACGTTTCAATATGAAAACAACAAGGGATGCAGTTTACTCACTCGAGAACACAAAAACATAATGGACGGTTAGAAAATCTCGAGATTTCTTTTTGATTGCGGAAAGCAAATACGATTTGCGCGTATTTCGTCGAATAAAGAGATTACGGAGAATTTAAGATAGCTATTGTTAATTATTAGATTATTAGAGCTCTCCTGCTGGCAATTGCGAGTCTCTTTTCTAATGTAAATTATCCAACAGAATATCAAATTAACGTTTGACACTGAAATGACGTTTTCTCTACATGTTCGCTCATAATATACGCAAAACAAAACAACAGCTCACCTTTCTGCCATCGTCCTGACTAGGCTGTCTGTAATATGGCGGCGACGGTTGAATCTGTACGGGGCTTAGAGGTAGCTGGTTTGTGGCTAAAATCAAAACATTTTTACCTCACAATATGATAATTCTTTAATATATGCCTCGATCAAGTGACAAAAAATCTCAAGGTCTATGCTCTGACAGATTCTTTTAAACAATTACAGTTATGCGCTGTACATTTCTATCTTATATTTCCATTAATCAGCGCGCATTAAGTGCCACTGTAGCTGGTATATTTATACAAGGAGGAAGGAATCATCCGATCGAATTTCGAGATACATATACATAAGAACCCGTGGAACTTCATATCGTAAATACATATCGCAAATTGCACAGTTCTTTCTCAGTGAGCGATCTAAATTGGAAAAAGTAAATTGAAAATTTATCATTGGAACTCAATATCTCTTACAGATTCGAGCAGAGCTTGTCGGAACTGCGTATCCAACTGAGTGGATGTACGGGCCATCGGAAGTACCTTGAGCATTTCTACGATACTCCATGTCTACCCCGCTGGGTCCAAGACCGGGACTCATGTTCAGTATGGGACCGCGCATCGTGTTCTCCTGAAAATCGAGACAGGCAAAAATTAAGTAATTCTCTCGCCTCGACGACGAAGGGAGAGCAGGAGAGACATATTTATTAAGAGGCACAAAGGGCGGAGAGAGCCCGTATCTGTGTGCGCGCACCTGTCCACAGATATTGATGTGCAAGGGCGGAGAATTGGCCGGCGGGCCTACCGGCTCCTGTGGGAAGTGCGGCGGCGGGCCCCTCGTCTGCGGACTGTGCTGCGGGGGTGGCTTGTATCCCACGCTGGTTCCACCCACGTTACCGTGATAGGAAACTTCCTTGCCGGCAGGTCCGGAGGACGTACCAACCCCAGGGCAATCCCTGTATAAACAGAAAAATATGAGTCGTATAATACATAGCGAGCGGACGGACACGAGAGAAAGAGGACGAGCGCGGTGCTCGCCGGAAAATACTAGTAATAAATTCGTGCGATACGCCGAGCGCATTCTCGAAGTAATAACTCGGTTAAGCGCTGATACCCGGCCGCGCTCGGGAAATGAGTCACACATGTGTCACGCCACGGGAGGGGACTTTTTCCTCTTTTTTTCCTCGCCTTTTTCCCTTTTTTTCCCGCCTTCCCTCCCCCCGCCCCCGCTCCCCCCCTCACCCACTCCTCTCCGCCCAATGCGGATCCATCGATCTCGCGCTTATCCCGCTTTCTTGGCGAACACGGCGAACGCGATTCTCGCGCACAGAAAACTGTGCGGGATTCCGCAAAACGGGGGAGGGGGGTTGCGAAAATTTCGCGGGAAGGTACGATCCCTTCTTTGCTTTTTATTTTTATTCTTCTTCTTTCTTTTTTTCTTTTTTTATTATTCCTCCTTCCTTTTCTTCTGGGTATCCTCGATAAACCTGCTAACGAGTAATTCGGGATAGAATTACTTTTCTATATCGTACTTTTCTCGATTCCATTCTGTAATTTTATAGCGGCGTTCATTCACGTTCGTCCAGTTCCGCCGCTCTGACTTTGAAAATCCATCGAATGAGAAGGTCAACGCGCGGGACTGCGAGATTAATTTAGTACAATCAATTAATTCGGTATTAAGCACGGACGAGGCAGCGGCGGTTCAACGTCAAGCGCGATCAATTTTAGAGAATCGCATAATCCGATCCGGTGTGCGATCACGTTGCCGTCACGTTGATATCACGTCACTCGTGAATCTATTTTCAAAAGTGCAACGATGTACGCGAGCGTAACGTTACTTCAATGCGGCTAATCAATTTTGGTCTCGATCAGCTCTTTGACAAGACTCGCTGCCAGATTCGCGACAAGTTTTCCGCTCCGCGTCTGTCTTCTGGTTCTCCCGAGAATCTAATTCATAGTCCAGGAGCCCTTATCGCCCTTATCGTCCTACCCTCGCATCTTGCCCGCGCGAGATCCAACGTCATTTGCGAAAATCAAGCCTACGAGCGATCGATCGGCTCGCAATTAAGCAAGCGTCTTGCCGCCGAGCAGTTATGAAAGTCGCAGTCATCAGAAATATAACGATAGCAATGTCTGGCCACGATACGTTTTATTTATGACATCACGAACGGCCGCCGTTGCGAAGTGGAAATAACAAAATGGATATAAACGCGCCGCATACAGCGGCGCATTAATCCGTGAAAATTGTTATTTCTTTATTCCGACGCAATATTTTTGCTCGATTCCGTCTCACGACGGAACTGATAGCCCTTTTTCTTCCACTTTGCGTCCATTTCGCACTCAACGTATCGTCATCAATGTTTCTCATGATGCTCGTTATAAAAATTGCAAACATTTTTATTACCAAGGCAAATCCGATCGATCCCGTTTGAACCGCTTTGAATTCTTGAACCGCGGATCGACTTTGAGTTTGTCAAATCCGCGATTAAAGGGATATCCGATAATACTGGGACGGTTTCAACGTATTTGCTTGACCTACAAGCGTGAACGAATAAATTGGCCGTAATAGTCGAACGATTCAACAAACTGGAGCGCGCGACGGTTTATTTATTTTTGTTAGACGGAGATTTATTTATTTATTTATTTATTTATATATATATATATATATTATTTCTGTGTAATGTATTTCTGTGCGCGCAGAACGTAAAACCATCTAGCATCGTGAATGGCACCATGAAGAATGTACGTATCAATGGAAAGCCGATATTACATAATGTATGACATGGCATTCGTAAAATAGTCACACTGCGCGGCTTGTAATGCACGATGTAACGTAATGCTATTTACGCAATTTCGGTGCTCGCTATTATGATATTTATCGGGCTCGATGATGCTAGGATTTTCCTATGCCGTGCTTGTTATTCATCGAGGCGTGCCAGTAAATTTTTATGCCATCCGCAGCGCGAAAGACGAGAGGCGGGGATTTTCGGGAAAATATCTGCTCCATTTGAATCGATACGCGTTGACGTTCTCCGAGTAATAAGGGGAGGCTCTTCGCGAGAGAAACCTCGAGGCTCAACGCTGTACGCGAGAAGAAAATGCACCTGCGCGTACACGAAGACTCATGCAGATGGGAGCAAGTGCAGGCATGCTAAACGAGACTAATCGCACGTGCAAGATGATGCAGAAAAAATCAAGGGAGGTAGAATGGTAGAAGCACACGCGTGCGAGACGATTCATCGATGAAGTTTGAGAGATGAACAAGTCTCTTTGACAATCGACGTGGCATGCTGGCGCTGTAGCGCCAGACAGAGTGCAAGACTCGCATCGCTTCTTCCACACTTGGACTTGAAGCTGCAAGCTTCGTGGCAGAAACAAATGAACGGTCGAATGAACGAAAAAAACGCTATGATCATCAAAGACCGACCAATCTATGGGCGTGGATTCAATCAACGATTCAGTCCCTGCTCTTTGCCATGGGAATCTATTCTCCTAATATTTTTCACGACATCAGCAGAGATCCTGCTATGAATCCCGAATAAATTCTCTCATCCACGCTGAGCGATTCGAGCAATTCGAGACTGCGGAATGTCGCACTCTGAAAGATTCTCCTTCGAAATTTCATGCGAATCTTTGCGACCGCTAAATACCGCACGCTAAGAAGGAATACCATGTGACATTTCTGTGACATGCGACATTTTTCTGCTTAGACGATACATAAAATGATATTCCGCTTGAGATAATGCGATCATCAGAAAAACCGAGCCGAGTTCCACGTATTCCGCGTATTCGGCGTGAATATTTATCGCGTATTTATCACTCAAAGTTTAAAAAGAAGAAAGATAAGTTCGCAAACATCCTTAATGTCTGCGAGCGATGTGAACGAAAACAAAAAGCACGTAGATCACTGAGCGCGCATCCGTTTCTCGAAGCTTGGCGAAGACGATCTGGACAGCCTTTTATTCCGTATATAATCTACAAAGTTGATCTCTCTCTCTCTCTCTCTCTCTCTCTTTCTCTCTCTCTCTCTCCCTGCACTCTCTTTTTTCTTCCACTGCTACAATCTTTCAATGGATAAACGTGAATTTATGTACGATCATCCAGAATGCTGCCTACAATTTCGAGGCACTCACGAAGTCACCGATCAATCGTACTTCCGCTCGATAATATACCGATAATATCAGATGCGAAGAATCTTTCGGACAATATATATTATACATTATCCATAATACATCTAATACATTATCTATATCGACGTTCCGATGAAAAAATTGTCCTTGGTATTCCATACTTTTCACACTTTTTAGAAAAACATCCAACACTTGATACGATAGCCTTATTTTTGCACAACTTCTGCAGTGAGATTAGCTTGGATGCCTGTTCGATACAAGATTGACTTCAACCTTCACATTGACCAGTACATAGACTGAAATTTGGAAAGTTGATGAAGAGGGCATTTTCTATTTGGGACAGAGCATCCAATCATCTTTCTTCATTGCGTTTCTGATTAGGGATTGGATCTCCGTTTAGTTTCGTCTGTTTGCACGTATCGATGAATAACAAAGTCAAAATCCCTTTTCATTTCTTATACATAATTTGAATTATTCGTTTCACATAGCGGTTTGTTGTAGCCAGCGATAATTCGTAGATGCATATTTCATGGATGCGTCCGTGACCTCTCACTCCACGTGCACTCCGGCCTCATCGCCGGATATTCCTTTGATCGGGGAACGATCACAATCCTCGAAAACGTGCCGTTTCGATATTCAAGAACGCAAATGCGTCGCACAGTCGCGCGAGTCGGAACGAAATGTAGCATGACGATCGATATTCAGCATCGACATTCAGTTTGCGGCATCTATCATTAGCGGAGGCAGATTAATTGATTGGACGATTTGCACGATTCGCAGGTGTACCTCGAAATGCTTCCCCACTAACTTTCATTCAGGTAAGTTCACGAATCTTCTTGGATGATGTTGGATAATCCAGAGAGGGATCGAAAAGATATTTGATGCTATTCATCAACAATTGCCGTTGTACATGTACTTATTCGACGTGTACATTATTTACAAGTCGGTTATATAAAATGTATGGTATCTCGGGACGTATAACATGAAGAAAAGCCGAGTTTTACCGTGAAAAGAAATCGTGAAACAGAAAGCAAAAGCAAACTGTGTGAATCTGATGAGATATTACAATTTGATTCTCAAGAATAATGCTAGTGTGTAAACAATAGCTATAGCAAATTGCACAAAGTACATAGAGTGCATAGAGTACATAGAGAAAGAGGAGGGAGGGGGGGAGAGAGAGAGAGAGAGAGAGAGAGAGTGCTGCCGCACGTGGAGAATGTCAGAGAAGGAGAATCGATAAACCGATTTAATTGGCAGGCAGATAAACGAAAGTGGACGATGCGCGAGCAAACGGACAAACGGACGGACGGACGGACGAACAAACGAACGAACGAACGAACGAACGAACGAACGAACGGGCCGAGGTGCAAATGCGGAAATAAAGCTGCACCGCTGCAGCATGTGGCTGCATCGTCGCAACATGTGGACGGCAGCCACACAAGGGTGGGCCGTTGATTATCATCGATTAGAGAACTTTGTCGTCTCTTCGATGCCGGCTTCACTGAAAATAAAATGCGCACGCGTACACGCGCATGATACGGCCCGTGGCCCGAACGCAACGTCCGTTACACGTGCGCGCGCGGTGCACTTTCGCCAAGTTGTGCTAAAGCGTGACGCTTAATGCGGCGCAAATGCATGTAGTGGGAATGCGACGTGTGAATTTTTGGCGGAAGAGGCTCGATCCGTCCGCTAACGAGACACGCATTGATCTCGGATCTCTGGTCCAACCAAAAGTTCAAGAAGACGCTCTCTTCCAGGGCGCCCACAAAATATAAAGGGAAATTTCGTTTACTCTTGGACTTTCTACGGCTAGAAAGTACGCGTGAAGATCGCACGAAATATCTCAAGTGTCCCGTCGTATCTCTCACTCGCTCGCGGGGATCCCCCGGCTGTGCGCATGCGCGTGCGTGTAATCCGCACGTAATCCGCGCTTCTGTGTGTCGCGCCAATTACGCTGTTTAGGTGATACGCACGACTAACGAGGTCGCCGCCCTGTCCGATTTTAATTTCAGATTTCATCCAGATCTGCGCGGATTTCTGTTTTCCCGGCGCAATCTCCACCCCGCGTGTCCCGCTCATCGATATCTTCCTTCCTTCCTTCCTTCCTTCTTTTCTTTTTCCCTCTCTTTCCTTCTCATCTTCCCGACAGGCATGGGCTCTGCGTGAAAATTAGCGATCAGCGGCCTGTTGTTCACGGGACGCGCGTTTTTGGCTCGGCAGGCAACGACAGGCGAGGCCGATTGATGCCACGTCCCCATCAGTTTGAGAAAAAGGAACGGGCAGCCGTCTATCGCGAATGGTCCGAAATTTCAGAAGGCAAGACTTCTCGCAAGACAGATATCGGGTCTCTGTTTGACCCGCCCGGGCTCCTTATTCTCGGACTCACTCGGAACGTGCACGCTGCGTGTGCACGTTGCGAGAGAAAGAGAGAGAGAGAGAGAGAGAGAGAGAGAGAGAGAGAGAGAAAGAGAGAGAGTATTCGCGATATTCGCGCGCGCTATTCGGCGGTTCGTTATGTACCCATTGTGATATCGTGGCGGACATTGCCGATACTGGTAATCCTTGTTGTTGGAGCCAACGGCGTATTGCTGAGGATGATGCTGCTGCTGTTGCTGCTGCTGTTGCTGCTGCTGCTGTTGCTGTTGCTGTTGCTGCTGCTGKTGTTGCTGCTGCTGCTGCTGCTGCTGCTGCTGCTGTTGCTGTTGCGATTGTTGCTGCTGCTGTTGCTGCTGCTGTTGCTGCTGCTGACCATGAGGGTGCCATACGTTACGGGGGTGAAAGGACGCCGAGACTCGAGCATGAGGGCCTGACGGGACGCTAATAGATACCGTAAGCCTGTAACGTCCCTGCAGGCCCAAGCTGCGATGCTGATGATTCCCGGGGCCATTCATCCTCCGCTTCTCCTTTCTTCCTCTCCTCGCCTCCTTCCTTCTTTCCCCTCCTCCTCTTCTACCACCCTGTCTCCCTCGACCTGTCCTTTTCGTCGTCTACTCTCGTGTCCAGCGATATCCCCCTCGTCCTCCAGCTGGCAGACGTTGTCGTTCTCGTCGTCGTTTCCGTGGTCGGGTCTGACACGAGGAAGTTAACTCCTTGCCGCGCAGCCAGGCAGAATGAACGCAATCGCCTCTTTCGTGAAATCTCCTGCTGCTGCTGCTACCGCTGCTGCTGCTGCTGCTGCTGATGATGATGATGATGATGATGATGATGATGATCAGCCGGTGTACACCGGGAGGAACCTGGCGAGGTATTTAAACGACGTTACCGAGCCGGGGAGAGACCGGACGGGTGCAACAAATTTCTCTTTATCTCTCCCGCTCCCACTCTCCTTTCATCTTGCCCTCTGTCTCGCCTCCCCGTTCTCTCCTTGCCCCGCGAGCTCCACGACTTTGACGTTACGAAACGTGGGACGCGTCGGAAAGACGTCCGAGCTAGCCGCTATAATGCGAGCGCTACCGAGTATCGAAGTATCGATACTCGGTAGCTTGGCTCACTTCGTCCGGCGATATTTCGATATATTTCATCATAGAAACTTGCTCGTATCAAGGATACAATAACGATATCATTCGGCGATGCAGATTTCGGCACGAGTGTTGGCACGATCGAGAGACGTTTCTCTTTTTCCTTTTTCCTTTTTCCTTTTTCTCCTCCCTCCCGTACGGGTAGAAACGGTTCTCGGATTTATGGCCGCTGTAATTTTTTTTCTCGTTCGAGAGAAGCGACGAATCCATCCGTGCCGCGGCATTTATTTATGCCGACAGATTCTCCTTTCCCCTTCTTTTCCCTTTGCTTTTAATCGGAATGACCGATGTCGCTCGCAAGAACGTCCCGATAACGCCCGAGATACGTCAATGACCGGAATCGGCTCCGGAAGGAATCGACGTCGGCAATGCCGCCAAGAGTCGTGTTTCACGATAAATCGTGCGGCCTTATCGGGACGCGTGTCTGATTTGGAAACGACTCCGGGCGCTCTTAAATGGCCAGCGACCGATTAATTCTTAACGACCAGATCGGACGCGTTCCTCGACGCTTACGCCGTTTCGCGACGTCCTGCCGAGGAGATCGCGTCTTCGTGTTCTCTAGTTCTTCTTCTCAGAACGATCTCTCCCCCGGCATCGGTCCAATCGCGCGATTCATACGCAAAGCAGCGTTCGCTGCCGATCATCATTGCGCCATCTGGATATCTCGATCCAGAATCTCGATCGAGATCGTTCGATCGTCTCACTTCAGATACGGCGCGTTATTATCGTTATCATCGCGTTATAATCACGCGGATAACGTCGAAACCACGCCATCAGTATTCAGTGTATCAGTGTTAGTGAAGCCTCAAACCATCTACCATCTCACATCGTGACGACAAAAAAACACAAATCAAACGATACACAGATCATCCCTTGCAGACACCCACTTGCAGTGGGCGAACATTTGGCTGCCAGGTGCCGGGTGCCGCGGCGGCACCCCGCCGACCTTCGAGCATTCTGAAAAGGGCACGGCTACGCGTGCAGGATTGCGCACGCAAATCGTCATCCGTCCGAGCCCGGTCACGCCGGCAAAGTCACGCGTAATGCGAATATTTGGGTCAGAAATGCCCATGGAGAGTGTCCGTCGATGAATAACGCTCCTTCGGCTCCTTCGGCTCCTTCGGCACGCGATTAACGATCACTTTGGACGAGATAAGGACGTGACTTTTGTCCGATAAGCGAACAAGCACAGCTGACAACGCGATTTTTGGGTCAGTAATCTCTCTCTCTCTCTCTCTCTCTCTCTCTCTCTCTCTCTCTCTCTCTCTCTCTCTCTCGCTCGCTCGCGCGCGCGCGCGCGCGGCAAGCCCGAGAGAATCACGAAATTCGACGTGCACGACAGCGATCTTCCACCGAGTGGAATTTTCCGCTCGATGTAAGACGCGTAAACCGTAAGAGCGACCAGTTCCAGGATTCCTGGAGGAATCCTGGGCAACGTAAAACGTACGTTTCTTTCCTGCCGAGCGTCAGGAACAAAGTTCTCGAGTCAGCAGGCGCTGACTCGAGGAGAAGCAGATCGGAAAGACCGAAGCACGCCAATTACGGATACGAGTGAACGTGAATTTTGCAGATCAAGCCGCAAAGCTGCGCGAGAATCCGCTTTCGTTGATCGATCCAACAGCCGAATGCCGATGACGCAACTCCTTGGACGCGTTTGGATTATTATCATCATTGATGTCATTCGATGGCTCGGTAGCATCCGTGAATGCACGCGGACAAATCTGTAAATCGGGATCAAATCGAGAACGCCGGCGAATTAATTTCCGGCATTCGCGCGCGGCGGCGCGTCCGATTTACGTGAATTACTTATCGCAACGATCGTAAAGCATCGACAATCGACATCGACAGTCGGCAACGATGACGAGTTGCCTCAAGTTCCGTATCGGAGCTCGCCGGCGCGACTTCATGTTTCCCAAGGGCTCTCCCCTTTGTCGAACGCGAGGATATTGACAAATACGGAGAAACGCATTAGCAATCCCGGGAATTATAACGAACGAGCGCTCCTTCACGGCGACACGCAAAGCACACAGATTTAAGCGCTCGCTTCTAAGCGCAACAACGGAAATGCTATCCCCGTCGATCGCGATATCCGCGATAACCAATTGCAACGGCAATTAAGCAACGGGAAGGTAACGAAAGGAGAACGGAGCAAGTCCCGTTTCTTCCGCATCTAAATTATTCGATCCGAATCCGTCAATCTGAATAGATATATAGATATATAGATATATAGACAAAATTTGGGGGATTTAAAAAAAATTGGGGATTTTTTTAAAAAAATTTGGGGGCTCTTAAAAAGTTTTGGGGGATTCTTTTTTTAAATTTGCGGACTGCGAAAAAATTTGGAGGATTTTAAAAAATCCTCATTATATATATATACATTAATCTGTATTTTATATTTATTAACATTTATATTTACATTTATATTTATTAACATTAATTAAACTAATGATTAAATAAAATATTTATTAATAATAAAAATTTAATAACTTAATTTAAAAAACTTAAAAAAAAGAAAAAAGATAACATTAATATATCCGTCAGATCTCGAACGAGTCGGAAAGCTCCGCCGAAAAATCCCCCGGCAGAGCTCTCCGATCCGTTTCGGGAAACGGTCGAACGTGAGAGACGCGGGGGTGAGTCTTCCGTCATTTTGGGAGCGGCGATGATAACGCGTGAATCTCACGCGCAACTTGATGCTGGAAAAACCGAAACGGAAGCAGGCCGTTTCCGCCGTTCGTAAGATGCGCGCGACGTTTGTTGCCACCCGGATGATGCAAACGTTGACTACAATTTACGCAAGCGAAAGAGACAGCAGCAGCTGCGCGCTGGAAGACGCACTTTAGAGTAACGTAACGCTGGGTGGGTGGAAGGGTGGTGTAATATCGCAGCGTGGGGAGGCGACTCCTGACCGGAAATACGCCCGTGCTTCGAATCCGTGAATAATCGAATGATTGCGGGTGCAAAGTAGCCTGACAACATAATGGAAAGTGATAACGTTTATATATTATACGGTAATACACCAATTATGTAATTCCGTGATGATGGCGCCACCGCTCGATGCGTATCGTTTGCATTTTGCGTAAAGTCGTTCGGCCACGACTAATTCGCTCGTTTTGGACCGCTATTCCCCGCGAGATACTTTCAGCGCCCCGATGCAAGGCCTCGAAGAGAGATCAGTGCATACTGCAAATCGCCTCGGATATGATCGGGATCCGCACGTGGAAATTTCAGAAGATTGAGGAACGTTCTAAAGTTGCGAGCGCGATCGACTAAAAAGTCGCATTTTCCCTTTTGCCTCATATATAAATTTAATTAAAAATCGCCCTTTAGTTTATTCGTAACGATTAAACTTTCCATATCCGAGCAAACATTCAGCTCCCCGATTGATCCAAAAGATTTCGTCCGATGCGATAAGTAGCGATTTATAGCGCAACGGCTATTTAGTTTAGCGAGACCGGCGCCGTTCCGCAACGGACAATTTAAAACGGAATTGTCGCGCATGGTTACGCGGCGTTCCGTTTTCATTATTCGACGACGGCGCGATGGTGCGGATCTCTCTCTCTCTCTCTCTCTCTCTCTCTCTCTCTCTCTCTCTCTCTCTCTCTCTCTCTCTCTCTCTCTCTCTCTCTCTCTCTCTCTCGACTGGCTAGCTGGCTGGCGCTTTTTGGGCCTTTTTGGGCCCGGAGAACCGCGGCCGCCGTGGCATCGCCGCCCCCCGTGCGATCGCAGCCACAAGTCCGAGGAAACGATTAAGTGAACCGGAATATCCAGGCCCCGTTGCTTCGGGCCGGCTCTCTCCCCCTCTCCGCTTTCGTGCGGGGCCCCGGGCCCCAGGTTCCGACGAAAAAATGTCTGCGGGACCGAACGATAAGTGGAGCTCGCCGACGTATTTTTACGCGACTCTCTTTGCGTTAGCTCGTTCGCTCGCGACGTTGACAATGACGTTTGATAAAACGAGTCGATCGCCGATGAGAAGAATAGAGAGAGAGAAAGAGAGAAAGAGAGAGAGAGAGAGAGAGAGAGAGAGAGAGAGAGAGAAAGAGAGGAACGGCAGAGGGAGGGAGGGAGAGGTTGTTTTTAAACAGCGAGTGATTCGCTCGCGCGAGTGCGATAAACGCCATTGCGTGTAAATACGCGTGATACGAACGGAAACAAACAATAGCGATAAATATGGTCGTCGACGATCGACGCTACCGCAGTCTCGATGCTACCTACCCTTCCGCTCCCCCCTCCCCCGCCCCGCTTCGCAGCGTTCGTTTATTCATTATTATTTCTACGTTAGAGGAAGAACATCGGAGGGGAGGGGGGGGGGGGGGGGGGGCCCGACGAACGTAGGGGCGACGATCGCGACGATAACGCGACGCTTCTCGAGAGCGTCAGCAGCTTAACAGGCCTCCCTCCTCCTCCTCCTCCTCCTCCTCCGCCCCATAACAGGGAATTGTCCTCCCCCCTCCTGCCCTCTTTCCCCGTCGTTTGTCGGTCGCTCCGCGACCCGATACCATTCCCCTCCTGGCTCTGGCTCCTTTTATCGCTCTCGTGAAATTTTCAAGCGAGACGCGAGACGGAAGACACACACGGCCGCGCGGGCATCGCGCGAGAGAGCGTGCAAGCACCGTTGCCCCGATATTGCGTGGCACGTCGTGCACGTCGCGCGTGTAGCGTGGGCCAGCCGAGGGCCGGGAACGGGGGCCCCCGGTCTCTCCTGGTGATGTGTGTCCGCGCGAGCGGAGAGAAACCCGTTTACCTTTAAACTTCTCTCGCGGTGGCAGCGGCGGTGGCAGCGACGCCGGCAACCACGACGACGCCGGCGGTTCTCTCTCTCTCTCTCTCTCTCTCTCTCTCTCTCTCTCTCTCTCTCTCTCTCTCTCTCTCTCTCTCTCTCTCTCTCTCTCTCCGTTGCGCCGGAGAAAAGAAGAGAGAGAGAGAGAGAGAGAGAGAGAGAGGGGGAGGGAGAGCTTCTCGTACAAGAGAAGCAAAAGGCGAGGCAGGAATGAAGTCGAAGGAGAGGAATCGCGCGGATGATCGCGATGCGGCTCGAGTTAACGTTAGAGCTCGATGCTCGAACGGGGAACGGCAACGGCGAGCGGTTCGAATTTTGTGGGCGAGCGCGAGGTTCAGCAAGACCGGAAAGCACGGGGAGGCGGCGTCCGATTCGATGGGAGATAGGGAGATACGGCTTGGGGCCGTGCCACGCCACGCACCGGCCTGGATTTAGCGTTCTCCGGCTTTGTGTCGGACGCACGGCCGTAAAATAGCGTCCGTAAGAAATTTTCTGGAAAATGCGTCCCTAAGGCGCATCCCGGCGATGTTTTCCCGGCTGGCCTTTTCGTCCGATCGAACCAACCAGCGTCCGATTGTCACGGCCATCGTCACGGGCTCATGGGAAAAAATTCATCATCGAGCGGGAGCTCTCCGGTTCCAGCGATGATCGCGATTTCGATCTATCCGATTTCGATCCTGTCATCGGCTTCTCATTGCCATTCAAGATTCATTCATTTAATCGCGAGAGTTCGCCGAGCGACTGTCCGACATGCCGAACAGAAAGGAACGCGCGTTGAGAGATTTCAACATCGCTCGAGAAATTAAATCGCGCTTCCCTTCGCGGACGATCGATTCCGCCGTGACACGATTTCCATCTCGATTCTAGCCAGCTGCGCGCGCGTGTGCTATCTCGTGGACCGAATGCAGCGGGGTAACATTCTATCGGCTTGAAATCCATCGACTCCTTCCAAGTGTTAGCGCCTTCTCGGGCAGCTGCGTTTTCGATTTTCCGGCGTGGGCACAGCTGGCGTGACCGGCGCGGCTCGAGACCTCGATCTCGGGCCGACGTCGGTCCACTCGAGTCGGCCCTCGAAAGGAACAAAGGTCGTTGGTCCCCGAGGCCGGGCCTCGAGTCGGAAATCGGGCTCTGGCCGCCGGGACTTTCCTCATGACTGAGTTTCAGCTTCCTCCGAGTCCTGCAGGAATCGCCAGGCGGCCAAGAGGGCTCGAAGGAGCTCACTCTCTATCGATCCAAACCGCTTCGTATCACGAAACTGGCTGGCACCTCGGAGAGCACCTCGTGAGGAAGGGAGACGAAGGACGAAAGAAGACAGAGAGAGAGAGAGAGAGAGAGAGAGAGAGAGAGAGAGAGAAATCCATTTTGCTTTCCGAGGGGAGTAGCGATCAGACTAGACAGATTTCGCCTAGTTTTTCCGCTTGCCATCGAGAATTGCGTTGAATTTTCCGTATCCCTTAATCTTAATCAAGGAGCCATGCAAATGTCGCGTTGTTGATAGGTCCGAGCATTTTATCATTTCGCTAGCTAAGCTCGGGCTGAGAGACTTTGCGATTCCTCCTCGAACAGGACCTCCTGACAGTTGGCGCATCATCGGTGGATTACTTGTGACAAATCTTTGGGCGCAAGGATATCCAAGCCCCGCGGGGATATCCACCTGTGATGCCATTAGCGTTTATTGCGAAATTTAATCGCGCGATCCGTGACGATCCACGCTGTACCAAGTGGAAAATATTTCAGCGCGTACGTGTACATTAATTATTTTACGCCTTTCCAGCGAGTACCGTAACAAACGCGAGATCAACGCTCGATACTCATCTTGCAAATTAACGCGAGAGGAGCGGTAAATCGCCACGGACGTTTATTGCGATTACACTCGCGCACGAGAGCATTCTAGCTCAAATATACTACTACATACTCCTCCCGCAGCTGTTATTAGGGTTTATACGAATAGAAAGGTGGTGCTGCGCCGTTGCGACACAGCAGAACCAACGCAGAACCGAAGACGACGAAGATCGCCACGATCGCCGACAAGTAGGAGCAGTAACATCGGAAATTTCATAAATCTCGTAAATCTTGAATCTCGCTGGCTCGTTACGCTTAGCTTGCGGGACTTTGCCAGCGTTGCCCGGAAGCCGGGAAGCTCGTGACGCGGACAGTCATCAGCATCGGATCGAAACGACGATCGATCGCACGTGGACAAGCATCTAGGATCATCGCGGCTGAATATTTAATCAACAAACAGCGATATCGATGGCCGGCCGAGGCGTTAACGACATCGCGATCGTCATTGCGATACGCGCAATGATGCGGCTACTCGCGATCGCGTTAAACCGGACGACCGCTGCGGGATCAACTCTGACCAGTCTCGGTAAGAACCGGGAACCGTCTCGATTATCGAGCGCGAGCGCGCTCGCCTTAGCCGAGCGGATTCGCGCTCGTCCCTCTTGCGTCT
Source organism: Eciton burchellii (assembly GCA_020341155.1). NCBI lineage: Eukaryota > Metazoa > Arthropoda > Insecta > Hymenoptera > Formicidae > Eciton > Eciton burchellii. Next base: position 4,589,558 of record JAHMML010000006.1, read on the forward strand.
CTCTCTCTCTCTCTCTCTCTCTCTCTCTCTCTCTCTCTCTCTCTCTCTCTCTCTCTCTCTCTCTCTCTCTCGCTCGCTCGAAAAGGTTGCGGCCTCTTACTCATGGCCGCGCTGACTAAGAAATCCGCGCGTGCTTCCCGCCGACTTTGCATCGCGAAAACGGCGCTGCGAAAATATGCGCGCGCTCACCCCTGGAGAATGCATCCCGCCGTGCGTGGGCGCGCATTCGCGCCCGGATTGCATGCGTCTCGTCCGATCATGCGCACAATACAATTATATTGTATATATATATATATATATATATATATATATATATATATATATATAATTGAGGTGAGATTGTGCGACAAAACTTGGGTTAATCCCTGATTAACGATTTTTTGTCCGTAGTTTAGTTTTCTGCTTCAAGGTGTACTCGAAATTTATCCCGGAAGAAATTATGGTAAGAGGATATCCCGAGGTCTGGACTAGGGAGAGATTCTACGAATTGAATCTCATTTGACATCGAATTTGCGGCTCTCAGACTCCGCAGACTCGCAGACGGAACCTATCGCCTCGAATTTTCAGGTATATTTCGGAATACAGAGTGGCAAGTGCACAGCTGGCATGATTTATTAGCAACCACGCGTGGTTGCGAAACCGCAAAATTCTGAATTCTGGATCGAGACTTCTGAAGAGGTCTACCTTTTCTTCCCATATCTCAAATTAGAATCGAGGGCATTTGTGCAAAACTTAGTTTCGGGTATCGGGAAGAGACGTTTCAGGTGGAGAAAGAGAAAGAGAGAAAGAGAGAAAGAGAGAGAGAGAGAGAGAGAGAGATCAACTTCTCGCGACTGGAACGACTGTTGGACGACGAGCGCGATCGCGAGTACGCGTAAATTTACTCGCAAATGCACGAAAATGCCATGTCTAATTCGGGGTCACGGGGTCACACGTTGACTAATAACGGTCGTTCGTTGCCTCGAGTTTGGCAATCGTCGCGATTAATCGCACGGAAGGGCCTGCGAGAGTTGGAGAAAAACGCGCAAGACTCCAAGAGAAGATGTCTTCGTTCGATGATCCCTCATCGTCCGAAATATCGCAACGGTGCACCGACGATGCCGTATAGTATCGACGTTTGATCGTGCAGAAACGGCAACAGTGGTTCAAGTATGATCGCTGCAACATTATATGTTACGCTCGCTTTTATCATTATTACTCGCCAATCACCTGTTAGACTCGAACGTAAGCGATATAGTTGGACTGGTCGCGACGTAAATAAGCTAAATCCGGCGAGAACGCGCGCGTACCGTTCCCCCGTACCGAGTATTTCGGTATTGCGTTCGGTATTCCATTTTTATAATCGTTGCTGTCGACATATCGTCGATCGTATTACACGTGCGCGTGCGCGCGCGTATACGTGTACACGCGATCGACAATGTAGGCGACGATATCCCGGCAACAGGGCTGTGGCGAAGCAGAAAAAAAGGAACGAGGATGCAGCCCAGCCAGCAGCCAGTAAAAGTTCTCTTCTCTTGACTTGTCATCGTGTGCCTCGGATGCCAAGGAGAATTTAGACAGGGCCTCCACGCTCGTCGTAGCTGCATATCCACAATAGGGACTTATGGAAAGGTGCACCACCCTTCGCTGAAGGATGGGTTGAATATATCAGGCGGCCCTCGCTCGCTCGCTCGCGAGAGTTAGAGAGAGAGAGAGAAAGATGGAAATAGAGAGGGAACCGGCGAAGGAAGGAGGGAAAGAGGAAAAGAAAAAAAAGGAGACAGAGAACAAGAGAGTTGGTTCCCCTTTGTACCTTACGGCCCTGCGCAGCGGGGAACGACCACGTCCACATCCGCTCTCGAGAGGCGTTTCCACGAAAAGTTTCGCCGGCTCGAATGCCTTTTTCACCTGGAGGATTCGTCATGCGCCCACGCCAGGGCTGAACGAAATAATACCGCGAAAGTGTATTTCAAGTGCAAGATTAGGGGGCGATTAGCGATCCCGATAGGATTTCAAAGGCGCTCCGATAATGACTCGTCAAGTTGGACTAACGAGCATGAGCATACGAAATCAAGAAAGATTAACTCTCGACAGAGGCAGATTCCATCCAGATACGATCCATCGGTATACGATCGGGATCAACTTTTGCCCGATCTTCGGCTATACATCGGGATACATCGAGCATGCGCGTATCGGCGATGCTAGAAAAGAGAATGGACAGGCCACCGCGCGAATCGTCACGTGGGTGTCTCGGACGTGATATTCATAAATCGGTTCGACTTTCTCGATTTTCATAACGCTCGCAACTCGCCACTCGGACTCGGGCCGGGAGCTTTCGCGCTCTCGTCTCCACGACTTTCGTGCCGATATGTTCGCGATATGTTCGCGAGAACGATCGAGCGGAGCGAGCCAGCGCAAGCTGGAGCCGAAGCACGTTACTCATCCGCGAGTAACAAACATCGCGCGTGCGAAGCACGCTTTCTCAGGGCAATCGGCGCGCACAGTCGCGTGTTAACATCGAGCGATGCTTTCCAGAGGTACGTGCGCGTGTGCGCACGCACGACGGAACACTCGAACAATGGTTGAAATGTAATATGGATAAGCCGTCTGCCCGAGGGCCAGGAGAAACCAATTCTTTTACAATTAATTTCAGGTTAACGCTTTACGCTCAGAAGAGCGATAAGGCCGATAAGGCCCGTTAATATCCGCGCGTGACAGAAGCAACGAGAGCGAAGCTGAAGCTTCCCGTCCAAATCCATTGTCGCACATTGAGCAACAAGCAGCTTGCATCGGCATCGAGCAGCGAGCAACGAAAATTTCTAGCGCTTAAGGCGCGCTTCGAGTGCTTTCCCTCCAGATTAGCCAGATTAGACAGCCATTTTCTCTTTTCCTTCTTTCTTTCTTCTCTCTCTTTCTTCACCCGACCAATCGGTGCGCAGGAACGCGCGCATAGATACGCAACCTCACGATAGCGTCGTCATTACCGAGCCGCGTCATATCGAAAAAGTGAAAAATCGCCCCGTCACATTGGCGTCACATCGGCGGAGGCACGGCGGAAGCGGGCCTCCTCTGCCTCTGCTCCTCCTGCTGCTGCTGCTGCTGCCGCGCGCGCGCTTCCCTCCTCGCCCACCATCCCTCGCCCTCCCTCCCCCCCTCCTCCGCCCCGCCCCCCTTCGTCCAAGGGCATGATCCGAAAGGGGCTCCGGGATAGATCGGGACTCGAAGGCGTCGCTCTTACAAAGAGGAGAGAAGCACGCAGGTAAGGACCCGCGGCAGCATTGTGCTGTAAAGATTCCCGAGACGACTGCTACTATCCGGACCTACTAGCCAACGGCGCGACCATTATGGAGACAACGCGGTGGCGGCGGCGGCGACGGCGGGGACCGATCAATCCCGATTTGCTGAAAAACTCAGGGCGACCTGTCTCCCGGGCCGGCTACCACCTGCTCTGTCGCCGGCGAGTATGGCTCGCCGCATATGCCGCGTCTGGCGGAACAATATTCCCGAGCAGGCTGCTCGCAGGCTGCTCGCCGGAGCTTCTTGTGCAACGTCCGTGACAATCGACGATCCGTCCGTATGTCTGGCGGAGGCTCGCGCGATTTTCAGGTAGCGATCGTGGGGCGGCGATCCGTGCGGCGCGGCTGGCTCGTCTCTCTCTCTCTCTCTCTCTCTCTCAGGCCTCGATTTCATCCCGGCCCTGAATCTCTTTCCGGCAGAGAGTCTCTCCGAAGCAAGCAAGCTTCGAACGCAGTCGTTGCGCAGTGCTGCGCGCGGCCAACAGCTCCTCGGCATCGTTTGCCGAGGTGTTTACCAGAAGCCGCTCGCTCGCGCTGTAATGAGATGCTTAGGCGCACGTGCTCGTAAATATTCAATGTTGCCGAGACTCGCGGAGTCAGAGCAAATATATTCTTTATTCGACGTAGACAACTCTAAATAGATTCCCTTCGACGTTGGCAGCGCGCTCGCCAATCACTCGAGAATCGCATCGGCCGCATTGCCGACTCGATTCTTGCTCGCTGCTCGATTCTTTTATTCCGATGCGCGATATATCGGAGATAAGAGCGTATCAGCGGGTATCTTCGTGTATCACCGCGCTCTGAGCCCTGCCCTACGCACGTATTTTGTCCGTGCCATCATCTCCTTCCGTGCAAGCTCTTCGTACAAACGATCAGCGATCAGTCTCTTGGACGTTCAAGCGCGCGCGCGCGCGCGCAACCAACGGACGGTGACGTCACACGGCGGACATCGATCGGCGTCCAGCGATCGGCGGACTGACGTCTCGCGTGCGTCTCTCTCGGCTGCTGCGCGATACTCTGCGATATGATATTCTCGGCCCAACTTTGCTCCAGATTGCTCCAAATTGCTCCAAATTGCTCGTATCTGCTCCCACGCGCGCGCGCGCGCTCTCTCTCTACCCTTCCTCTCCCCTCCCCTCCCCTCCCCCCGGAAGAGCTAACGAGGGAGAAAAGGGCGCCGCTGCTCGAGAAGACTCATCTACTACATGCGGAACACGAAGAAAGAACGCCTGGTCGAGTCGATGCATCCGAAATCATTGGAGACTCTTCTTCCAATTCACCCACCCCCCCCCTCCCGCCCCTCGAACTTCGTTCTTCGTTCTTCAGCCTCGCCGATATTAATCATACTGGATATCACGGGGAGGAGGAGGAGGAGATCTCGCTCTCGGGGGACGGCATTGATCGCGAAAAGGAAGCGCTAAGCGTTCGCCACGTGCGCGTACACGTGTTAACACGACGATGTTAATTCCCGATAACCCTGCAACCGCATTTTCTATCGTCGCCGCGCGATGACGTGGCGCTTCTTGCGAGACAGATTTACATTGTAACGTAGAGCCGCTGCGCGTGGCAACGCGGATATCAATGACGAATATTTGCTGACGGCGACGTCAGCGCGTATATAACCGATATTCTGTTTATTTATCGTGCAATAACCAGCAATACTAAAGAGTCCACGAACGAGTACACATACACACACACACACACACATACACACACACATACATATTTATATACGCGCAAAGTCGTGTTGGACGTTGAAGCATGATCTTCCCTTCGCATTATGCACGAATCGACTACATGCGCGCGCGCGCGCGCACACACACACACACATCGAACCAATAGAGAAACGACAAATAACAGACGCGACACGCACTGTGCGGGGACCCACGACCCACGACGACACACACGACACACAATTACACAACGTACGATCTTAACGGGAGAGCATAACTTCTTCGGCGACTTCTCTTGCGAGCCGCTCCCCCTCCCTCCCTCCCTCCCTCCCCCTCCTCTCCTTCCCGCACCGCAGCTAAACGACCAAGGATCACCAAGGAGGAATCCCTCCGCCCGTCCCTCGCGCACGGAGCGCGCAGAAATTTGACACAGATTAGAGGAGAAACGTACGTAAGAGCGAGCGATATGTACGAGTTTTCGTTGTCGCGCGACCGGAACGTTCCTCCAGCGCGATGCCTTCGCCCGCTCCCGCGCGACTGTTTATATCCGCGGGATATAGAAGAACGCGAGGCTCGCGCGTGATGTATCGAGGCAGGATGGCGCGTACAAGGGTGGCAACAAGGCTCGTTCATAACGTTATCCGCGATAACGGGGCGAGGCGTAAGAGGACCGCGACGAGGATCGCGTGCCAGCGTCCAGCAAAACACGAGTGTGTGTCGCTCTGCGGGCGCTGCGGGCGGCGCGAGACGCGCCGCGGCCGAACAAAACAGCTGCGGGCATCGGCAGTCGGCGGAAAAAAAGAAGAGGAGAAGCAGAAGAAGAAGAAGAAGCAGGAGAGAGAGAGAGAGAGAGAGAGAGAGAGAGAGAGAGAGGAGAAGAGAAAAGAAGGAAGAAAGGAAGGAAGAAGAAGAAAGAAAAAAAAGTGCCTCCCTGGCACTGGCAGGCGCGTATCGCGGGACAAATAAAGCGCTCGGCGCTTGTCGCGGGAATGCTAGCGCCGAGAATCGACGTTAACGAGCACATCGACGACGACGACGACGACGACAACGACGATGACGGCAAGGATGACGAGGTTGGTTCTCTCCTCGCTATCGAGTGATCTAGAGAACGACGGAGCGGCGCGGTGACGGGGCGCCGCCGGAAGGGTGAGAGATTCTGCACGCGTCGATAGAGCGAGAGAGGCGGAGTGGCGGAGCCGAGGCAGGTCCGACTCCGATTTGTACGGTATATGCGTCGCGGACTCGGCGCACGGACGTTACGCGAGCGGGCGTCACGCGGGCGTCCGCGGCCTCCTCCGTTCTCCTCCGTTTTCGGCGATACGCTACGGAGGGCGTATCGATTCGGGCTACTAAACAATTGTGGTCAAGTTTACGCCGTCGCCGCCGTAGCCGCGCTAACCGATCCGGCCGTTGCAGGCCGAGAGCGGCGCGCATTACGAGGCCGCGTAGAGCCGTGCTGGGAATCGTTACTCGCCTGCTCGCCTCTCCGCCCAACTCGCTCGATCGTTGCTCGTCGCATCGTTGCTCATCGTCATCGTCGTCGGCGTCAGCGCTATCGCTATCGCGAGAGAAAAGAAACATGATGTATATAGTTTGTCCTACCGTATGGGGTAACACTCCTGCGTCGCCGTCATACCTCCGCGTTCGTGCCGTTCCTGAGTGTGCGTTTGTATGTGCGTGTGCGGACGGCCGTGTTCGGGATGCGAGAGCACAAGCCACGATGAGCCACCGGGAGCGGACAGGGACGTACGACACACCGACTGCGATAGCGTGCGGGACATTCGCATGCACGCGCGCCTCTAGATGCCGATGTATACACACGTGAACGCATACACACATACACACATACACGGGCGAGCGTTCTCTATCTCTCTCTCTCTATCTCTCTCTCTCCTCCTCCTTCTTCTTCCTCTTTCTCCTCTGTTCTCTGTGTCCTGCGACAGGCGTGTTAACACTCCACGAGCGCGAGTCCGCTAGCGGCGAGAATCAGACGGCATGGATCCCTCCGTGCACGAGACTCCGACACCTCACCCGTCGGTGGTGCACGAGCAACTGAGCACTAAGCGAAACTCGCGGTGGAGGGGAGAGCCTCGACATGGAGAAGCATGCGCATATGCACGCTGGCCTGCCTGCCTGCCTGCCTGCCTGCCTGCCTGCCTGCGTGTCGCGAGCGCGCGCGCGCCCGCGCGCGCGGTGTGTGTGTGTGTGTGTGTGTATGTGCCTGCACGGGGGAGAGGGCCCTTATCGCAGGTGCGGACGTAGCGATTGGCGCGAGACTTCGGCTCCCCGCCCACTTTCGAAATACAAATCTGCAAATTTGCAGATGGCGAAAAATGACGAATGCTGCTGCTCCCCCTGCTGCTGCTGCACTCGATGCTGACGTGCATTTTTCGACGAAAAGGGGAAAAAAAAAAGAAAAAAGGAAAAAAAAAGATAGGGAAAAGGGAAAGGAAAGACAGAGAGAGAGAGAGAGAGAAAGGAAACGCGCAGTGTGCCGGATAGATAAAAACCGCGGCATATATATATATGTATATATATGTATATATATATATATAAATATTTTACAACCGCCGCTAAAATTTATCTCCATCCGTTTCAACGTGCAACGTTCTCCGTCTCCGAGTTGCAAGTAACTTGCCGCACCGTCGTCCCGTTATCAGAGGCACTGCCGAGTTACCGGAACTCTATGAATCACCTATACATCGCGCTAATTAATCGTAAATTAATTAATACCGAACGCAAATCATTATTAGTAATATACCGGTTGACTGCCGTTACTTACCAATTACAATTTTCTCAGTCCGAATTCATCGGTATCTTAAATGCCATATTGACTCGATCGAGCCGTTGTCCCACTCGAAATTAACAGGCCCGCGGATCGTTGGTACGAACGGTTGATGCAAATTTGCAAAATCAAATCTGCTTGCCTTGCCGCCGAAGAAGCTAAGGGAGCCGGACTCGAATAATAAATTGCTTCGCGATTTCGGCATAAATTCCTCCCGAATGGAAAATAATCGGTAAAATAAGGTAAATACATCGCGTAACCTTAAAGCCGACAACAAAAAAGATCAGTTCTACCTCGGCGCAGGACATGGCACTGTACGCAGAACAAACGTCACGTTGCAAAGCACGAGTGATGCATTTTTTATGTGCCACAAGGGACGCAGCCAGTGACCGCTGTTGCATCGTTATATCCACGATTGTTACGAAACAATCTCGCATAAATAATTAAGTCATAATTAAATAACAATGTAAGACAATGCCATTAGCGTGCGATATAATCCTTCTGGGGGAGGAAGAAGAAGAAGAAGAAGAGGAAGAAAACAAAGAGGGGGAGGGGGGAAGGAAAGAAGAGAAAAAAAAAGAAAAAATATTCCCGTTAAAGGAAAAAAGTGCGTGAATGAGTGAGCGAGCAATAGTGACACTTTGTTATGAATCATGGTGACGCGATATGAAGCGTGATATATCGTCGTCACGATATTTTTATTTTACATAATTATATGTAGGAGCGACGTAAAAGATGTAAAGAATCTTTTGTTACAATGATCGATAAAAATAAAACAACAAATCTGATCGTACGATCAATGTATTTTCAATAGCAATTATAATAATGCAGTGTACGTATATGCGCATGCATATATATATATATATATATATTTTTTTTTTTTTTTCTTCACGAAATGAAGAATTGTGTCATGAAGAAGCGATGTCGAGACTCGAAAGATATCTCGTGATCTCGCACGCACACAAATTCCATCCCTATGAATGTACATCCCTGGACGCTGCGGAGCTTAATATCGCCGAGGGTAACAGAGAGGAAGGAAGATAGGGACGACCGTAGGGTGAGAGGGAGTGCTGATGCTGAAACGGCGAGAGCAACGAAGGGACCATCGAACGGAAAAGAAGAAAAAAAAGGACAGGACCTACTCTCTGGAAGAGAGAGCGCCGCGCCGCGCCGCGCCGCGCCGTTCCGGCGAGCGAAGGCCTCTTCCTTCCATCGAGACCGAGAGGCCGCACCCACACGAGTCCCCACGCTCCGGGGAACCCGCTGACACAGACCTGAGGAAGCCGAGTAAACGCGCCGCGACGCCCGTGCGCGAAGGACATCGTAAAAATCTAGAAGCTACGTTTAAAACCGCTATCGCATTCCGGCGAGATTAGATTCTCCCATAGTTCAGATACCGGAGGTGGCGTTATGTTCTTCCCTCCGATTCCGCTTATTTCTTATTTATTCCGCCGATTACGTGGACGAGCAACGGCAGAGGACGCTGCCTTCCTAGATCTTCCCTAGACTGGTCCGCCGGGATCGCGCGCGATTGGCTGGATTTTCCACAAAATTACGCCGATATTTGAATTTCTGACTCTTCGTCCCGTCCGATCGATTTCTTAATTCCGAAGAGCGAGAGAAAGGAGGGGAGAGAGAGAGAGAGAGAGAGAGAGAGAGAGAGAGACGCCGGCGTCTCTCATTGATCTCTCGCGTGTCGACGATGGAATCGCCGTTGGTTTCGCAGTTCCACCCGCCTGAACGCCTAAAATGCGGAAAACGATTCCCGGCGACAGACCGAGCGCAAATGTGTGACTCCGGGAGCCGCGTGTCACTCGCGACGTCTCGCGCGGCGCATGCGCGCGCGATTCTTTTAATTCCACCGACTCGCGCGATATTGGTGATCGCCGGCCAACGAGAGAGAGAAATCTCCGCGATGGACAAAATGCTCGCTTCCGTCCAGTGTATCTAACGCGTGTGCGCGCTCCGTCGAAATAGCGCCGCCGCATAATAGCGTCGCACAATAGCGTAAACTCTTGGGATACGCGGTGCGGTCCTCGGCGGCAAAAATCCCGAGTTATCGAACGAGCTAGCCGCCACATAGCGTTCGCTTTCACTCGGTGGGGAGAACTTGCAGAGAGTCAGCGCTTTGTCAACGCTGACATGGTGACGCTAAGATGATCCAAGATCCATCAGGACCCTCAAAAATCAAGACCGTACCGTACCGTGAGAAAACACTCGATTCGGTCTTCTCGAAGCGAAGCTGCTCAGCCTTTGGCAGCGAAGATATCGACATTCGACTAGGTCGCCTACTCGATTCCGATTACGTTTGCAGAGCTGTCGGTGATCGCATCTCTGAAAATGCACGAGCTTCACCATAATTCGTGCATTCGTGTCTTTCTCACAAGTCGAGTCTCGGACGAGAGAACTCTCTCATGGGAAGGGATGGTTCGATTTTTTTTTCAGAAAAATGCCATCGCGGCGCGTACGTGCCGTATGCTCGCAGTATAATCGCGCTGCCGCTGCCGCTGCCTGCGCATAGCCGTTTCCTCGTCGCGGACGAGAGCGTCAGGGGCAGATATCATGGCCGAGAACACACTAAGCACGCTGATAACTCCGACTCGAGTCAAAATCAACACGCGCTCCGCGACATCGCGACTGCGCAACTGCCGCGAGTGCGCCGCACGTCAAAGCTCTAGTTTATTTCTCCTCTCTCTCTCTCTCTCTCTCTCTCCCTCTGTCTCTCAGTTCGCCCTCGGACACAATATATCAGGAGATACTCGCTCATCGACGTGCTCGTCGACGTTCGTCGAATCCGATATCGGTAAGAAAAGCGATCTCTCGCGCGCGGACAGGGAGACGTTTCCCTCTCCGCTCTAGCAGACGACGGTCCTACTCTAACCTTTCATGCCTKTTTCCTCGTGATACWTGYCCACTCCYCCCCCCCCCGCCCCGCCGCGCCCCTCCCCGTCCTCCCGCCGCCGCGACCCGAGTGGTACTAGGTGCTCTCTCTCCTTCAAAAAAAATCGCGAACGGGAAAGTGAGTTTCCGAGAAGATTAACGAGTGTGAATTTTACGTAACGCGCGTGCCCGATATGATGCAGGTCGAAACGAGTTCCTGGTCGCGAGATCGCCGTCACGTGTTTATCGACAGTCGTGATCGATAAGCGAGTTTCCCGACTAATCAGCGAGTGTCCAATGCTCTCGCGCGGTCCCCCCTTCTTCGCTGGAGAAGACCTGCCGCGTGTCCCCGGACACCTTCCCACTGTTCCCATTGATGCCGATCGTATCGATGTATGGGAAATTGTCCCCAGCCATGACGTTTTGCGAAATCGTTCGCTGCGACACGCTTCGCGGCGACTCGCTCGTGCGATTTTCCTTGCGCAGAACGGGAACGTGGTTCGTTTGTCAATATTTTAGACGGCAGTCTAGAACCGCGCTGAGCTTGACATGGTGCATACGTGATGAAGAGGCCGACAGGAAGAGGGAAGAGAGATAACGGAGGAACGGAAGATAAAACGGCACGAGTGGACGGGGTTGTATCAACTATGCAACCCTTATCAATTGGAAAAGTCATATATACGTGCGTAATGAGAACGGAAGAGAACCTGTATCGTGTCAAGAGCGATGACGACATAAGGACAAGGCAAAAGAAGAGAATAGATTCGATAGTGACGAAACTCGAAACTCAATCTTGAGACTTTCCGCTGACGAATGCACGACCGACTGACCAAACTCGATCATCCGACAAAACTGACGATTGCAGGCTTTAACATTATTCATAAATATCAAGTATCAAATATAGCTGCGAGCTACGTTCCTCCTTTTTAATTAGCGAACATAAAAATCATATTCGCATCGGTAGGGATCGAATGTCGAATGTTAATTTTTCAATATCAGCCATCACGGCGGAATTCTCTCTCTCGCTCTCTCTCTCTCTCTCTCTCTCTCTCTCTCTCTCTCTCTCTCTCTCTCTCTCTCTCTCTCCCTCATCAGAGAGGAAAATTTTAATTTCGGCTACAAAGTTGGGGCCCCCGAGAGCTCCGATCCATCAGTGAAGAAAAAGCAAAGGAGGGCAGAGAGAGAGAGAGTAAGTAGAGGATGAGCAGAAGGAGGGGGTGATTAAGTTTACGCCCTCGGAACAGGAGCGTAATCGTGCTGGGTTGTCCTCGATACACACAGGAGCGTCCGAATGTGACGAGGTAGCGAGGAAATTTTTCTTGCCGGTGGCACGCTCGCAGCGAGCAACACGGAGGATGTTGCGAGCGGCCGGAACCGTGTCGACGACCCGCATCGTCTATGCACCCTTGTGAATTGGAAAATTCCGTGCTTTGCCAAGCAGCGGAGGGACTTGGCGTGGAGAAAAGGGTACTCGGGAGGCCAGGGGCGTATCTGACGAACGGCCGGAGAAACTCGGCGATGGGCAACGACAAAGGCACAACGACGGGAGAGCAAGGAGATGAAGAGCGGAGAAAGATAAGACGGGAAAAGGAGAGCAGAGGAGAGAGAGAGAGAGAGAGAGAGAGAGAGAGAGAGAGAGAGAGAGATTTATTAGCGGTGCCCTCTGCTTGCTCGTAACTAACTGCTCGTAATTGTAGTTATCGGCGCGCTTCGTAATATTCTTTCTCGTCTCTTTCCAGGGAAAAGCGAGGACGCTTGCTCAACGGATAATACAACGGATTGTTGTGCACACTGGCCTACATCGTCCGCGTTTACTTTCATCTACGAATTCCTCGTGGATAATTTTAATACATCGACTCGAATTCTAATCAGCCAAGATCTCCTCTGACATATTTCTCTTTTCTCCGGCTTTCTCTTCATTAAAGCTAACGCTTTACTCTCATCTCTCGCTCATCGATCTGCGTTCTTGATTCCTTCGTTATTCAAAAATGCTCGCTGCTTGGACAGTTTTAGGGAAAACTCGCCTCCAAAATCCGGCTACCAAGGTCCGTATACAAAGTCTGCGGGAAACCGGAGATATCCCAGTATTTTGAAAGAGAGGGCTGAAAGGAATGCGACAGAAGGAGAGAGAGAGAGAGAGAGAGAGAGAGAGAGAGAGAGAGAGAAAGAAAACGAGATAGAGAGCGAAGACTGATAAGGCGCACGAAGCGCATGCGTAACTCGCGTGGGCGTCGGAAACGTGTTGACATACGAGAGAAACCGAGAGCGAGAGCGAACGGAGGAAAGAGAGAGAAAGAGAACGAGCGTTGTGTGCGGCTCTAATGCCAGAACGCCCGTATGTATTACCGTTGATGCAGTTCCCATGCTGCAAGTCCGCTCTTCCGTCGCTCTGTCGTCCTCATGAGAGAAAGGGAGAGAGAAAGCAAGCGAGAGAGAGAGAGAGAGAGAGAGAGAGAGAGAGAGAGAGAGAGAGAGAGAGAGAGAGAGAGAGAGAGATCCGTTATTACAAACGCGAGGACGCGGAGATCGCGGAGATCTACGTTCACAATTAATTTACGGGCAATGAAATGATGAAACTGCCCGAGTTGGAGCGATCTATCGGGCTCGGTCGTCGATGGCGAGCTCAATGCAGAGCCCGAAGGATATTCCGAACGCATTAATCGGAATAAATAATGAAACAGGGAGAAGGAGGGAGGGAGGGGGGAGGAAGGAGAAGAGGGAGAGAGGGAGCATTGGGCATGGCAAGTGATGTAACGCGTAAAATAAGCTGCGCAAAGTTGGTCGGTTGTTGTTGCGCCGAGCGTTTCGCGTCTCGCGCTCGGAAACAGGTGAGACTTGAAAAAAGAGCGGGGAGCAAGGGGTGAACGCGCGAGGGTTGGTAGACTGCAAAGGGAACGTCGCCTCGAATAATTCTGGGATGGTATTTAAACCTTGTCTTGCGGTTGCCTCATAATCTCAAAGTGTCGCGCAACAACGGAGATAGATATATTAAGCACTGTTGTTTTTCCTTTTCAAGATACATAGAGAGAGAGAGAGAGAGAGAGAGAAGCGAAATAAAGGAATAAAGTGCACGTGAATCGTACGCGGACTTTTAGCTACTTTAGGTCCAGCCTGAAAGCTGCGGCAAAAATTCAAGCCAGGCACAGACAGCGCATCAAGGACGGCGCATATTTTTGAAAAACGAATTTTGTTCGTATTCGACCCCGCAGATTTTGCGGGCTCACTGCTGCTCGTTTACGCGAGGTTTACACGAACGAAAAGGGAAGCAGGTCTGCTTAAATATTAATTAACGAGATCCCTGAATGTTCCCATGCTATATTATCGCTACGTATTGTATGTCGCTTCTTGTTAAGTATGACGACACAACTTGTCTATGCATCATGTCCGAGTACGGCTATTAACAACCTAGATGCTATACAACTCTGGACTCGTGAAACGGGTCATTAACGACACACGCATACGAATACGCTTTATGTACGGAAAAACTTACGGATATTAGGTGCACAAATTAATTTCTCGCTCCTTTTTGTAAAGTATCGGATTCCTTTACCGGTTGTCCCTCTTGTTCCGATTGGTCGCTTCGAATTTGGTCGCTTAAATTGATTCTCGATCTCGATGTTTCTCGTCTCTCGACATTTTTCAGACTGACCGAGACATTCTCTGTCTTTAAGACTAAAATCTCCTTCTCGGAATCTCTTATATCAACCTTTGCAAATCGAGCGAATTATTCAAAGGTCTTTACTAAGAACATAACCAATCATCTCAACAGCCCTAACAGTGTTCTTTCTTACTTGGAACGCGAAAAGACCTTATATATTTCTCATTGCATGTATACATTTGTTCACGTGTATCTTACATGTCCTGCTATTTCATGCAGTGTTTTGAAAGCTAGCACTTAAAAATCACTTAAAAGGATCGACAAACATTTCAGGATTGATTTTCGAAATTGATTTTCGAAATCAAGCAAGAAAGTAACTTTTACTTGATGACTTTATCTCATTAGAGACCTCAAGGTCTAATCTAATAAGATAAAAATTACTTTCTTGCTTGATTTCGAAAATCACCTCAAATATTTGCCGATTCTTTTAAGTGATTTTTAAGTGCTTTCAAAGCACCGTATAAAATATTATACTGAAAAGAGATATATATATATATATATATATATATATATATATATATATCTCTTTCTTTTCAGAAACAGTTCCATTGATTTATCATGTAATTCAGTAGAGACGTATCCAAGGTACGTTGCTCGTTTTAAAGTACTTTACCTCAAAAGGATACGTATAGGATACTATAAAGGATACCATATACGTATATACATATATACGCATACATATGTACGTCAATCGTTTCTGCGTCCTTTCCGCACGTGGAACGTTGCACCGCGTACAACGGTGCATCGCGCGGGAAGACAGTGCTAGTTGTCGCGAGGGTGTTCGATCGTACCGAGGCGGGGAATTTACGAGCGATCGACGCACGCCTATAGACGACCCATCGTGCGTTAAATTATTACGCTGCAGCACTCCGCTCGCAGCGTCGAACTTGGAGCGCGCGCCCGTTCGCGCAAAGTAGCTTTTATAATTTGCTCCATAATGTAAGAAGAGCGATGAGAAGGGCGCGCCCCCYCCCMCCCCCCCCCCCCCCCCCCGCCGCGCCGCGCCGCGCATCTATAATTTCCGCGTGTCGGGTTGTCAGTTGCAAGGGATATATTTTTCATGGGACCCTGGGAGCCTTGGAAAGCGTCTCGAATGAGCTGGCCGCTCATTCGGATAATGCCGACGAGCCAAGCCAATCATGTAACAATCAAGCAATCATATGATAATCGCGTAATGCTGACCGCGAAAGAACCCCGAAGCGTTCCATATTACGATACTCTGCGAATAGAGAAAATATCTATCTATCTCGGGGAAACTTTAGCTCTTTAATTGAAACTTACGGATGCAAGGGCTATATGAGTGCGGAGAGTGCGCTCAGAATTCTTCAAGTCGTGCGCGAAGCTCCGATACAGCGAAACGCGGGCTCTTCAAGTTCGTAAGATCATCACTTATCGCTTCCTTTCTTTTCTTTTCTAGACACGCCACCGCTAATGCACCGCTAAATATTCCTCACGATTTTTCTCGTGGCAATGAAGGCGACCGAGCCGGTTTTAACGATTATTTGATGTGTAAATTAGTGCCTTGCTTTTTTGTAAAGGCTTTAGAATTATCTTATCAGTAAAAGGTCTTCGTCTTGCGATATGCCACTTAATTTGATGCAGTAAGTCCCTTTTCTGTTTTTGACTGATTTTTGATCTAGTAGTAGATCCCACTGCAGTTCTTCGGCTTGAATTTTTTGGCCGGGACGTTCTCTGTCTTTAAGATTAAAGTCTCCTCCGCGAAATTTCTCGTATTAATTTTTGTAAATCGCAATCGAATCACTTATATCCTTA
Organism: Eciton burchellii; assembly: GCA_020341155.1. Lineage (NCBI taxonomy): Eukaryota > Metazoa > Arthropoda > Insecta > Hymenoptera > Formicidae > Eciton > Eciton burchellii. Next base: position 4,605,602 of record JAHMML010000006.1, read on the forward strand.
TCAAGAGCACAATAAATTATCTCAACAGCAACGGCGTCGTTTCTTTTAGAAACTAGAACGCGAAAAAAATGCAGTACCGAGTACGCTCCTTATCGGAGGCAGTCATGTTGCCATCGTACACATGTTTTTCGAGGTTATGTTACCTGCTAGTTCAGGGCAGCGTTTTGAACGCGTGCCAATACTTAGAAATCACAAAAGGATCAATAGATATTCTAATTGAAAATGTTAAAGAGTCCAGGGTTAAAAAAACAAGAAATTAATTTGTATTTGTAAGGAAACCGCGTCGCGTTTACGCAGCTTGAGGTTTACGCATACCTCAACCAGCGAGTTGAGCAACGGATTTTCCGAAAACCATCATATATGCATCAAGCTATCTCTCTCTCTCTCTCTCTCTCTCTCTCTCTCTCTCTCTCTCTCTCTCTCTCTCTCTCTCTCTCTGGTTTGTCTATTGAAAAATTCTATGCATTTATAAGTGCGCGTTCTGCAGAGAACGACTACCGCGAGGGCTCCGGTTGTTGTTACTTATGTATTTTTCAGTCGTGCTCCCAAGTGTGTTTTTATTCCGCGATTTAACGACCGACCGTAAATCCTACATATTGGCAGCGGGCAAACGACACTTAGAGCAAAGATCACCCTTCCCAAATCGAATTTCTAATTCCGCGGTATCATCGCTCATCTGGTGTTTCTCGCCGGTGTTAATCTAGCCCGGGAGGCTGTATCTTATGTATCTCAAGAGCACTCTTACTTTCGAAACTTACTACATGTGGACATGTATGGACAGGCATCGCTCCAGTAATCATTATCGAGAAGGATGCAGGACAAATTGGCTGAACGATTCACTTGCGAGGTAATCCTCAGAACAAAAAGAAACCCATCCAAATCCCCAATTCATCAGTGTCAAGCATCCAGATACCTCTGGAGCACTGAGTAAATGAGTACGTCGATACGAAATAGCGGAGGAAAGCCGTCGAGTAAAAGTACCTCCAATATCGGAGTACATCGGTGAGGGTTCCCAGTAAAGAGGAGAGCCTGCATGTAGAAACGCAATTCCCGGCCGGTGCACAGACACGCACACAGAAACCCGCCACAGAATCGATCGAAGGGCGTCACACGCGTACAGATTTAAAGGGTCAGCGGCTTAAATGCCCGAGCGCCGATGTACCGTTAATTGCTAAGATCAACCATACACACGTATAGTGTTCACCTGGCGGAGACAAGTTTCGTCTGTTTCGTCTGAACGCGGGATCGTTCGTTCAATCTCAGACGCGTCCGGCGACTTGCTCCGATCATCCGATCGGTCCATTTTACGTCGATCATCGTCGAGAGAGCGATGTAACCCTGATGAGAGACGCGCCTGTGTGTCGGCTCGGCTAAACAAAGATGGAAAACGCATATCCAATACGCGTTCTCTCCCGCAAGTGTATTACGTACGCATGTATGTGTGTATGTGCGCGCGCGTACGTGCGCTGCAACATGCGTTGGAACAGTGTGTGCTCCCCTTCGGCACCTTGCCGCGCAATTTTACGATCATTCGTGGACCTGCTGTTGTTGTCAGTGCATCTACGCGCTGACGATACTATGCCGATTTTATTAACGCACGAGATGGCGATCGGCTGCGACGCAACTGTGCGCCTTATGCGCGCCTACTTCGCTCGTGAGATTGTATTTGCGTATATCTCAACGAGCCATGTCCGTTAGGTCCGTGTAAGTTCGTGCGCATATGTGGGATATGAACGCGCACTAAGTGAGGCGTAAATTGTCACCTTCGTTTACTTCGAAGCGTTAATATCGTTAATGATACTACTGATGTTTACCTTATTCGGGCTAAAGCTTTCGTATCGATTTTATCGAGATACCCTCTTTCTGCGACGAACATCGATACTCGTCCAGCTACGTTCGTAGCTGATTGTCACCATGATTTGTCGCGCCGGAGCGTTAATATCGTTGATGTTAACAGATTTTTATCTTATTCGGTCTAAAGGTTTCATATCGATTTCGAATTTGTCGAGACGCTCTCTTTCTGCGACGAAGATCGATACTCGTCCAACGAGACGCGCAAACATTTAATTTTCTTCTACTTCTACATATTTACACATATTTTTACAAAATCTGCCTCATTCCCCTTCGAGCCTTCTCAGCTTCCTCGATCCGACAAGATACGAGATGCATAGACGAGCATCGCAAGCATGGACGTGTGTACGTGTGTGTATGTACGTATGTGCATACATAGCGTGCGCGTGTACGTTTAAAGGATATTCCTATGTAGACAAACGTAGGGATATTCGCGCTCGCGCGTGTCTCTCACACGCACGCGCGCGCGCGCGCGCGCGCACACACACACACACACACACGCGCGCGCGTACATCTCCATGGGCAGACAAAAGGATCAGATGTGCGTCGGAGTGAGTGGAGGGGGAAGAAGGGGAGATAAAGGAAAGGGGCGAAGGAGCAGACGAGTAGAAAAACATACGTTGGTGCAGGTGCAATGCGCTGAGCGAAGCGGCGCGGGTTACCATTCTACGGGTAACGTATATTTTTCCCACTTGTTTTGTGGGATCGTAGCAGTACACCTTGTATGTTAATTCGTGCCAGAGACAGATAATACGGGCATATTCTCATCGTTAAGGCCAAAACACCGTATCGCACTCATGGAGGACAAAGAAGCGAAGCGAATGCGAGCTGCTTCCGACTGGACGATATCGTATACAGCAACATAATGCAACATAATGCAAAATATGTGTGTGCGTATGTGCGCGCGTGTATCTCAAATCAATGGAAAATATCTCCCGGAATTTAATCTGGCCAATCGGCCACCAGAGAGAAACGCAGAGCGACGTTTAGCGAATCAAGCGAGTCGAGGATGGTCGGGCAAGACGTCCTAGAAGGGAACAGGGGCCATAGGTCCGGGAGTATAAAAGAGAGAGATGCGGAGGGAGTGGGAGAAAAACCACACACAGAGAGACAGAGGGAGACGAAGAGATAGCGGTGCAGAGCAGTGGAGAGCGAGGACCGATCGGCTGAAGGAGAAGAAGGGGGACGAGACAGACAGACACAGAGAGCGCGCGTCCGAAATTTCGGTGGGAAAAATTCCTACCTTTGAAGCCGGAGTTAAGAGTACTGGTGGCGGAGCGCTCTCTCTCTCTCTTTCTCTYTCTCTCTCTYCCTCCCTCTCTCTTTCTTTCCCCTCTTTCTCTCTCTCTCTCTCTCTCTCTCTCTCTCTCTCTCTCCCTCCCTCCCGCTCTCTCCTTCTCTCTCTCTCTCTCTCTCTCTCTATCCCTCCCTCTYTCTCTCTCTCTTTCTCCCTGTTTCTCGTCAGAGCGACGTCATATAGCCGTAGGCGTAGTTTCGACGCTCATCAAGTCGCGCCATTTAATACAACAACGCGACGTCACGCACAAAGGTAGATCGGTCGGTGATGGCCGCGGCAACGGCAGCTCACCACTGAGAGCACCGAGATCGTTCCATGTCCCTCGTTCGAACGGTGGTGCATGCGACCCCGCCCATTAAACTCGGAGGGCCCGGTCGAGACGCGCGCCCGCACAGCCGAACGAAAGGCCTGACCCGCGCGTCCCCAAGTACTACCCGCGTGACACACGTTCCCGCACGCCCGATTAATGCGTGACGAAGCACGGTGCCGACCGCGACTCTCCGCTCTGCCGACTGTCTATCTCTTCTCCTCCTCCTCCTCCTCCTCCTCCTCATCCTCCTCATCCTCCTCATCCTCCTCCCCGTCCTCCCCCTCCGCTCCGCCCCTCATCCTCAATCTCCTCCACCACCCGTCCTCGCCGCCGACACTCACTCCCTACTTGCTACGTCAATTTCTCTCTCACGCTCCGTTAGCAGTGCCGGCTTTAGACGCTATAACGATCGAACGAGGAACGTGCAGGTTCAGCGCCGAGAGGTAGAAATTGTTAGACTGTCGCGTGCCCCGATGGCGCAGCAGATTAATACTCTTAATCTACGGTTATCGCGTTTCATGACGCAATCGCCTCGATTTCTCTCGGATTGCAATCCGAGTTGTGCATTCAATGTGAGAGAAATATCGAGATAGTTCGATTAGGGCGCGAATATGTATCAAGCTGGCACTGCACGCAACAATACTGCGTCGCAGTTTTATCAACGTCCTCTCACTGTTGATATCAGGCGTCACGAATTACAAAGCTGACCAGTATAAGTTAATAGTAGCGCCACTCGTCGGCGAGAAGGAAAAATAAAGAATCGATCGATATTATCGACGGAAAATATTTTAAAAGTAGCATTAAGTATATTAAATGTTAAATGTCAAATGTCAAATAAGGCAATTATTTGGAGTAAGAAAGTTCGTTGGTGTCTCGTCGTGTTTAAATAAAGCATTTCCAAATGGAATATTGCATCTATCCGATATATGTTTGCGACTGTTGAAAATCTAAATTGAGAAAAAAATCTATTATATTTTTGCAGTATAACTGTAAAATCTTAATCCTATTTTCAAATCTTCCATTCAATGTTTCTACGTTTATTGTATCTTTAAGAGCATATCAAATTTAATCCCAACTCATGATGCACATAAATATCTAGATACGATTATTCAAATATCCGATTTGACTATACAACCATTATCGATTAGATTTCTTTGTAACCATATTCTATAATTTCTACACCATGCACCCTAGTTACTTTCCCCCATCAGTGCATCATTGCATCAACAACGTTGGCAACTTTGACGCGTCTGGCGTCTCGCGTCGTCCCGTCGTCTGCATCGAGGTGCGAATGACAGTTCGTCTGTGTTATTGACAGCCAAGTGTCGACAGGATGCTCGCGTAGACGTATGTCTCGTAAGCGAACTTGATGGCAAACGTGCGCGATGCCATGACGTTTCGTGCGACGTTAGTATTGCTCTGAGAAGCGGTGGATCAGTAAGCGACAGCGCCTAACCGAACGGCCTCGTCGGCGCTGCATATTCGCAAGGCTCGCTCCGTTCGGCCGCGCTTCGAATCTTCTCGTCGGAGAAGATTTTCGCGTATGTTCCTCGCGTTTTCGCGATCGCGCCTTTTCACGATGTGAATCTGGCTCGGAGAATCGAACGATCGAATCGATCGTTATTATCGTCCTCGTAGCTGTCAGTCGCTGTCATCGATGCTGTCGGCCGTGATGGTTTCAACAATTTTCCGAGAGCTTTTCCCGATGGCTCGTCGGTAATGTAGCGGCTGTCATCGATATCCGAAGTTGCAGCCGGTGTCTCCGTGATTTACGTCGCGCATTTTCCCGATCGTGACAATCGGTGACCGCAGCCGTCGATGGCAAATTGACGGCACGTCTCGCGGTCGCGCGATCAATTTTTCATCGATGCGTCTCTCGTACAACGCATCTCGCACGGTCGAGGATGGCATCGCTGCAGCCTCGGATTTTCTAGGGATTTTCCGGCGTTTTTCAGCGAACTCACCTCCGATAACGCTTGATTTGCGCGAGGATAAATCCTTAATTAATGCCATTAATAGAAAATTCCCTCTGATGATCGATAATTCCAACACGACGAACTCGTTCGTGAATTTACCGCGAGTTTTCCTCAAACAGGGTGAGTTTCCGTTGATGAATTATTTATAACGTTATTTGTCTATCTCGTGGATAGAGTTTAAAATATCAAGAGTTTTTCCTAGCTGTAGAGTGACGACGCAAATTGAGCGAAAAGCACAAAGTCGTCATTCATATTTAATAACATTTCATTGCACATAGAATACGTTTGAGTTTTCTTCTTAGAGAGATGAATCAAGGAAATTTTTAACAAAGCTATAAGAACAATCATTCATGAAAGCTTATTAACTTGCTCCGTTTAAGCCTTTATTATATGTACAATTGTTAATTGTACTCTTCTTTCTATTTCTTACTTTTAACTCTTTTATTTTCTTACATTCCCCGTACTGTTCTGAGATCAAAATTATCATGTGAGATGTTCTTGATGAGCAACAAGAGATTAGTAATTGATAAATAATCAATTAAATTATGTTAGGTGATTCTTTTCGAAAATTAATATCGTACTTTGCAGAGAAACAGAGATGCCATGAAATATGAAAATATTGAATTAAAACTCAGGTGAAAGCTACATTGTCCCATATTAAAAGAAAAAAAAAAAAAAAAAAAAGACCCGTCAGGAAAAAAAGGAAAGTTAAAACAGAGGCTAATAGAGAATTCGGCATGATCCGTGGCGAAAATAAAACCTACTTGGAAACATTAGGCGGGGTAGTGGAGGCATGGAAGCCGAAGCTGACCGACCGTCTCACCAGAGGCTCTTCAGGGGCACCTTGCCACCAGCGGGAGTACCCGGATTAGACGTTATACGAGCGTTACATCAAGTACGATTCAGTCTTTTTATATGCGTTTAAATGTACGTTTCAAGATTAAAAGATAACTGTCCTCACCATACCGTAGACGGTCGTGTCGTTACGCACAGCTTTGGATTCGTCGCGCGAGGAACTTCGTCAACTGCAAGAAAGTATTGGATATTATTCGGGTGAAAATTACGTTGACGCGGTGGGCCGTCTAGCCCTCGAGAATCACGTCCTCAGGCAAAGAATCTTAGGCAAGGACTGTGAATTTTCGAGCGATGTGACGACCAGTCGGTCATTTCAATCGAGATACATTATAGAAGCTCGCATGGAGTAAGCCTGTTTTCATGTAACTAAATAGCACAATAACAGCGAATTCTTGAATTCTTGATGTAAGAATATGGTCGATGGATTGGCATCACCCAGTTCTTTCGTGTCTAGTCAAACAGCGGATCCTGCGCAAATCACCATGGACATATCTCAGCAGAAAATTGCTACTGACACTCAGGATACACCAAGAATACAGAATCAACCAGCCTCTGATCACAGCAGTAATAGCAGCAATAGTAGCAGCGACAATCCTGATCCATCTTCCCACGTTAGTCAATCCAGCAAATTACAGACTTCATCAAAATCCTCTAAAGCAACAGTTATCAAGAACACGGCTAAATCGATAGAGATTATCGAAGCAACATCTACGATGTTAAATGCTCCACAAAGTGATCGTAAATCCTCGATTTCAACAACAAACGCGATTAGCAGCGAAGAAGAGCCTCGAATGGAGATTACAGGTAGATTAGTAATCGTTTTCTCTCAACGATTTATGAAAGTACTAATAATTTTATGAAAACAATTTCGGACAAATTCTCTTGAAGGGAACCTTTTGTTTCAGGCGATACGACTAACGTAGATCACTTAGACGTACCTGAAAAAGATGTCGAAGATTTGAGTCTAAAATCCATCTCTGATGGTGACAATTCCATGTTTAGTGATCAATCACAAGCGCCCCAACAGAATCAACCAGGCGATTCGTCGAGACCAAACGAACACTCTGAGAATGAATCAGAAGAGCTAGACGACATCGAGTTGATATTCACGACGGATGAGACTTGTCGGGATCTCGGTTTGCAGGAGGACCTAGTATCTATCACGGAGACGGAATCCTGGCAGCATGGAGGTATCGGTAGCTGCGGCCAGCCTGTCTTACTCAAGTACACGAAATCGGCGGAGGGCGAATCCTTGGTGTGCAACGGTGAAAAAACAAGCTCCGTTGAAGAAGCTGTATCCTCGCAAAGTTCCAGCATCGATCGCGAGGAAAGCGTTGATAGATTCGACGAGAGTTCCAATACCAGGCTCAACAAGATGTGGTCGCAATGTTCCGTCCTGGTCGAGACGGACATCAGTAAGTGTGGCGTACTGGAAGATGCCGAAAACCCTGCGGGATCATCTCTGCGGCACACCGCGAGAAGGAACACCCTGGCTGCACCACCAACGACTTACAGGTTTTTAAAACTTTGAATAATTTGCTCTTCGGAAAATAATTTTTTATAAGTGTTTTATATATATAATCAATAGATGGCGTACATATAACTTACATATCTTATTGCTTATCTCTTATGCAAAAAGAATGAACTATTGCTAATTAATCGATAGAATTATTATTGATTTTATAAATTTGTATATTTTATTATCATTACAATTTGCAAACGCTTAATAAGTTAGTATTGCCTTTTTAGACCTATCATTCATCGTGAAGCTCTAGCTGGTAGTCGAAGAAAGAGTTCTGCCCCATTGCGACCGGTGATGGATCGTAGCAGTGGTGCGCGACGAGAATCTGGTGCCCAAACGGATATATCTGCGCTTCCAGCACAATGGCGATCTGAGAGTTATTTGGCACACAAGGTCGCACATACCTTTACAACGTTACCAAGCAAGTTTGCTCTACCAACAGGAGTATCCGGTCGATTAAAACTATCGGATAAAACTCGAGAAGCTAGGAGAGTGATGTTATCCGATATCAGCTTTACTAGTATGGTACCAGAATTATCAAGAAGTGCGGATCATCTGTGTCACGATCCACATACTCAGGTAAAGTTGATATGTAAAAGTAAAATAAAAAGTTTAACAGTATTAGAAAAAATATGTGTTTAATAGGAAACACGCTGTCTCTTTTTTTTAGACGTGTCCCGGCTCGCGCGGCTGTGGTCTTCGTACACCAGAAGCCCACAGACGTGAATCTCTGGGTTCGCCTGCGGGATACTGGCCCCGTTGTAATCCTGCAACGGGTCTACCTAGTCCCTGCGAATGTCGATTATCGACCGATTTGTATCCTTCGCGTTATCGCGGTTCTTTAACGTCAATACCATCACCTGGTCTCGAAGTTGTTGGTGGTCCGCCGCGAAGGCATTCGTGGAGAGCAACAGCTGCATCTTTCGATACATGGAGAATCCCAGTTGCGACTTCTACGCCGCGTCCTACGTGGTCCTCGATGCCATCTTCTCCGACACACGTGCATCCCCCGACTTCCTCCAAAACTTCAAAAAATACACCAAAGAGGACACGATCCAAGGTGACGTTTCAAGGTATGATGTAACATAAAAAATTATATTTTCAAGCGAGATGAAGATTTTGAGAAATAAAAGATTTGACGGAAAATGAATTGTGAGAATAATTGCAAATTCCAGAGTGTCCAATAACGCGTGGTAGTCTACCCAACTTGCGTTCGGATTCGATTGGCGGTGAGAATAGTGGCGATTCCACCGAATCATTGATTGACGAAGCAGAGGATTACCTGCGACGCAGCATCGATTCCATGTTGACCATCTCGAGCGCCAGTACAGATTATTGGAGTAAGCAAACTGCGAGGCGAAGAAGGACACGAAGACATTCAGAGCCCGATTTGATTCATGATTGGCATTTTCCCCATGATACTAGGCCGTATTTGCCAAAGGTATCATTGTGTTGTTTATGCAAACGGATTTTTACATGTAAATTATTCAATTCAAAATCATATGCATAATATGTATAATCGATCGAATCTTTGTATATATATCTTTCAGATACCAAGAGATCTCAAACTGGATCATCTCGTGAAAGTCATATCACCGGAGGGTAGAGTTCTTCAAGGTCGCGTAAGATACGTAGGTCCTGTTCCAGGTCGAGAAGATGCACACGTGGGCGTGGAGTTACCGTCTGTCAACGGTTCATCCGATGGTACTTTCCATGGCAGAAGATTCTTTGATTGGTAAGCTCGCAAAACTGCTTCCAAGGAATGTCTTTCGGATATGTAATATTGATTATGAAGATTGAATATTTTGCAACTTCTCAAATATCACCTTCTTTTATTTGAAAATACAAAATAAAAAGAAATAATGCAGAAAAAAATTTCATACAATATGCGTGTGTGATTTCTAATCGAAATCGCATTCTTTTAACTTTAATTAATGACAAATCTTTCATTAATAGCGAGCCGGATCGGGCGATCTTTGTTCCATTCAAAAAGGTGGTGCTTGCCTGGTGTACCACTTGACCCGAAGTACCTACTTCCAGTGTAGTGACACCTCGTATTCTACTCTCGCAGTACACCATGTAAGAATTCGACGATATGTAAGTCGTACTTACGGATGATCATTTTTGAAAGCTTGGTTAACCCCTGTTCAGCGAAATAACGTGACTATTCTTGATCTTTGTATTAATTCTCTCATTCTCATACGGAATTGTACCTGTCTAACTACTATGTTAAAATAGTCGGAATTAAGCAACATTTGAATGTCAAGCAGATTCAACAAGATATATGCTGAAACTTTGTATAACGAACCGTTTGGCGGTCCATTATGCGCAACATACATAAAGTATTATATAACTAGTCTAATATTATATATACAAGATATCACAGATCTCTCATGACACTCGTTAATTACAGATTTCTAAGCACTTAGAGACTAACTGAATAGCGAATGCTATGAATATAAAAACGAGTATGATACATCACGCAACAATAAAGAGTAAGTTGGGAATGGGAGAATTAAAAATTACGTTTTTATATAATCCATGGAAGATAAAAAAAGATAGAATCTGCCATTAATCAATTTTCAGCAAAATAATCAAAATGATCGGCATTTTCTATCAATAATTGGAATATAGTAAATGCTGACATTTCGCAACATAATGTATGCATTGCGATCGTTTTTCGCTGCAAGCAACCTCGATGATGGCGAGGCTTAGCTTGCCACAATACTACATTATGTTGCTGAGAAATATATTTCTTGTTCAAAGAAAATTCATTATTCTCACTCTACAGTCAATCAATTACTATCAATTACTATTACACATTGAGAAGTGTCTTTTCGTATCATCCCACTGATCACAATTGTATCAAAACGAAAAACCGTGTTGGATAACTTTATAATAAAAACCCAAAACATGTGGTTTTTTTGCATAATATTAACATTATTGGATCTCATTTTTTTCGCTAATGACTAATTATATAATTTAATCGATATAAGACAAGACTCACGACAAAATCTCTTTTTTGATGTGCATATTTTTGACTGAAATTGAAAAAGAATATAGAAATATAAATGTAGCCCGTAAAGACGTGCGATAATATATCAGATGCTAATTTATTATCGACTTAATAATACCTTCGCGCGTTGCTTTCGAGCTTTTGATGAACAAATGTTTAGTGTATGTATATGTATTTTACGTATATCTATCTGTACATTTTAAAGAGACACGCGTATATAAAATGTGGGCACTACACTTGGCTGTATAAAGATGAATATAATCATATCCCCAAGATTGTATTTATTGTCTTGTCGATCTGATGTTTATTTTAATCGGGTGGCAATGAAGACGCGTTCCGAATTTTTAGATCTGTGGATATCTAGCTGAATGTTAACGTAAAAACAACAAGATGTTGCCAGTCCCCCTACACTATTTATTGTATCATAATGAATACCAGAAAATAAAGAAAATCGAATTACAGTGTAAAGTATGTCTTGTCTATCTTAATCCTCATATCTCAAACTATTTATCATTTAAAGTGTCTTTTCCTGTTTGTTGACGTAATTTTTTATTAATAAATAATTTGTGTTGCAATTGCTTAGACTTAGATATCTTGAGATTGTTTAAATTAGAATTTAAGATCGCATCTTCTATATATAGTGTTGATTTTACACATCTCTTTTAGAATTCCAAGAATCAATTTCATACATATAATTTCCTTTTATGTGTATGTGCATTATACAATTATATATTATTTTTTCAGTTATTAACAATAAATATTCCTAGAACAATCCGGTGTTTCTTTCTATTTATCTGAGCAAAGTCGAAAAATTAGGAACGATAAGCTGGATAGTCAGCGTACCAACTAAACGCTCCATTGGAACCGGTATGTCCCCCATAATCAACATAGTCCAGAAGACGCACAGCCGATCGTTCGGAACGCTGTATTTCGGGATCATCCTGATAAATAATGTTGTTGGGTACTTGCACGTACGCCTCCGTTTGTCGAGGTACTCTCGACAATGAAGATACGATTGGATTCACTTCGATGATATCAATGCCATCGATACCATCAAGGGGAATCGCAATATAACGACGTCCTCCCAGTACAGTATAAACGGTGCATAGTAAAACTAGCATGATATTCTAAAAAATCCGATTATATATAAATTGATTCAATTTTTGTTAAATCGATATATGCATATATATTATTTACCAAATTGTTTATCATCTTCATGATGGATTGATGAGTAAACTTAGTAGTTCGATTTGACAACTGAAGAGAAAGGTTTTGTCGTCGCTCTTTTATACGTTTCGCTTCGCCACAGCTTTCTAGTCTCTCTGGAAGGAACCGACAATTACATCCGACTACTTCTTGTACCACGTTTATACCACGTTGCGAATCAATTGTCGCTACTGTGACACGACCACAAGCCGTTAAAACATGCCGCAGAATCCTCAAAATAAATCGTTATGTTTTTCTTCCTTGAGTCACGCTTTGGCTACTTTCGATCAAGCTTTCGTTTATCCTTTCCTTTTCCCGCTTTTTTCTCTCATGTGTCCACGATTTGCTTCTTCCGTCTATGATTTTTCGATCATTCAATAACTTCAGTAAATTTTTCACAAGACACTTTTATTTTCCTATTGACATATCACATCACAAAAATTATCTATCATCAATATATCCCTGCCATTTCATTTGAAACTTAATAAGATTATAAGAGAATATAATCCTTCTTCTATGACATTTTTTTTCTTTTTATTGCGATATAATATTGGATCTTTATAGTATAAAAATTATATAAAATAACATGTATAAGTAACATGTATAATACCTTCATATCTGAATTTTCTATAATTTCTATGATAAAATATTTGTATGAAGTCATTCATTAGTAATATAGTATTACTAATATAATATTACATTATTTTATTTTGAAGATTTTAAAGAAAAACTGTAAGTACAATAAAAATATATTGAAATACATCAATGTGAACAAAATAAATATACTACTTATTGAACGAGCTAATAGTTTTAATGTAATTATAAACTTTTTAAGATTAATTTTAGGCTTTATGTTATTAATATCACATTATTTTCTAAGGCATCGTTTTTTGTACTTGTATGTAACACTAATATCTATTTTTATTGAATAATAGAGCATTCATTAATTCCTCCGTTAGTATTATCTATTAGTTTAGTAGATAATTTTAATTACTACTTGAAATAAATATTTAAATATTAGTTGAGAAAAATATTATTTGATAACTTAATATCAAATAATTCTTAATATCTAATAGAATTGCACAACAATTGCACGTGTCATATGCCACAACTGGATATATAACAATCGTCATTACTTTTTTTCTTGTTATATTGATTGTTAGTTTGATTATTTGTTTAAATTCCACCATCTTGCTTTTTCACTAACAATACTTTATAGAGCAAAGATATGAAAATATGAATGGAGAATTCTATTTATATGAATATTTACACGGAATTTTCCGTTTCGAATTTAGCCAATCCGTCATGTATCAAACATTTTCCGATATTAATATTCTGCAATAAAAAATTTTTAATTATAGGAATAGTAAATATTTCTTTCCTAAAAATTCTTATAAATATTTCGAAATAAATATTTCCAAACATTATTGCAAGAAGAATATTAGAATATCAATCTAAATTAAAATTATATAAGATAGCATGCCGCAATTAATTTTAATTCCATTTTTGGTCATTCATACGAAATTTCCATTTGCAGCAGAATTTAGTAAGACTAGCATTTGTGGTACAGCACGCGAATGCTATACGATTATCCAAATTATGAAAAGAGATGTTAAATATAATTAGAGACCTTTATAAATTTATAAATTTTAATTTTGCAAAAGAAAAAATGTTTAAAATTAAATATTTAAAACATAGTTATGCCTATATAAATATTTAAATAGTAAAAATTGAAAATCTCAAAAATTTAAATTTTAAAGCTTAGAAATAACTCTTCTTCTAAAAATAACATTTGCCTTACCGGATCGGAAGAATAATCGTAAAGATCAATACAAGGAATTACTAAATCTTTACAAGATTCTTCATAAGAATTAGTAATCGTTCGTTTATTATAGCCTCTAACTTTAGCGATAAGGATTTTGTCTGATATCTTCCGTGTCAGAGAAACAAGTTCCGCAAACTTTTCACAAGCTTGAGAACTCCATTCACTTTCTCTAAAAACAAGAATTCGTCTCATTGAATGCGCTCAATAATAATGAATCAACAATCGGCGATATTGACTCACATTGGTTTCACATTAGCCAGGGAACATTTTATAGCCTGTAGCTGTAAACTCAACATGTCCGTACGAAGTTCAAGTATATCATTTATGGCAATAAATTCCAGATATCCATAATCCGCGAAGTAGACTCCGCATTTCGTGTTTTCTATACAACTTATTTTCCCACGATACCATTTGCCATTAGTAAATTTAGCTGCTACCATTTGATTTGCTCTTATCTAAAATTAATCAATTGAAATTAATATTAATGATACTAATATTCTACACAAGATTTAATATTATATATATATATATATATATATATATATATATATATATAATTTTTCTTTATTTACCTTTTTCAAAGTATGAAGTTCACGATTTTCTTTTACATTGTAATATTCTGTCATTTCCGATGTTAAAGTATTCAGGGCATTATTTTCATTATCAATAATCTGAATCCAGAACAGACTTGGCGTTTCCATTGCAGATACATATACTTTCATTAAATTACCTATCAAAATAATTTTCCTTATAAAGCGGCATATAAAAATAAAAAGAATTAGTGAAACTTTAATCCACAAAAATGGATTAATATCTCACAAATAAATTTTGTTTCATATACTTTGTGGTAATAAAATTTTTGAATGTTTTAAATTGTTGTCCAATTGTATTTGATCTTCTTCCTTTTTAAGAAGACTTAATATTTCGTTGAAAGCTGATGCTATTTGATTGATATTTCCAATTATCGTTACTTTTCTTTTATCATTTCCAGCTATGAAAATAAAATTATTGTAAGTACTATTATCATTAGATTATTATTATTTACAAATAAAATTATTTTCACATATGCATTTGAAATTTCTATTAAAAACTTAAATTTTATAATAGAGATCTACATAAATGTGAGGATAATTTTAAAAGAAACATTAAAGCAACACATACCTTCAGTTTTATCATTTCTAAAGAGACGAGTAAACATTATTTTGGTTCCACTAGATCTTTGTAATTTATGTATGATAAGTGAATCTTTTGCTACAATTCTATCCCAAATTTCTCCTGTTATATATGATTCATGAATGTCAATTACAGGACGATCTTCTATTATGTCTTTAATAATGGACTGTGCTGAATAAATATTTTTTATATCATTACTCTCTATAATGCAAGTATAATTGATATCTTTTACATTTTCATCGACAATACGTATACGTGAATTAGTTTTATCTTCTATGATTTGAATTATGGAATCATTTTTGCTGATTATAGTAGGTACAATATGTTTAGGTACTTTAATTAAGACGCATACAGATTTTTTTTCAGAAGACTTTTGAGTATTATCATCATTGTCATTGTCATCATCATTCTGTAATATAATATAATATTAATATATAAGTTTGCATATAATAGAATAGTTTGCATTATATATTTTACATATATTTCATAATAGATTGGTAATCAATAAAAATAATATGAATAAATAGCGATGCAGAAAGAATCAATGCCAAAAATATAAAACATACCTTTTTTAATAAAACATATAGAAAAGTTGCGCTAAAACTCGTCAATGATATGGCAAATAATATCGGTAATAAATTTCGTGATATCCACTTCATATTTGATCACGGTATCCGATTGATACTATATAAACTGGAAGATGTGAAAGATTTATGCATGTCTATACGGATGCATTAAAAGAATACCAGATAAGAAATAATACTACTCTTTAGTAGTATCAAGGTCAACGCATAATTGCTGTTACGATATTGTGTTTTAACATAACGCCGCAATATAAAATTTTAACATATTATATATCACATAATGTTGACGTCATAACGTGTTTATCTACTGCGGTTACCGCACTCACCGTGATTTGGACAAGAGGATAATCGCAAAAGATGACACTAGTCCAATATCGCTCTTCTACGATATGGTGTACACACACCACACACACACACATATATGTATACATACATGTATGTATTCCACATTTAGTGACTGCATGTCTATCATGCAACGTCGCTCCGCGTTCTCCCGTATTTCATAACCTTTCGCTCATCTGAGACTCTCGCACGTGCACGCGATGCGCGCAACCGAGCTTTAACAGACTTGTAGTACACACTCATTATGCTTGATACAAAGCGTGCAATCTACTTTTAAGGCCCGCCTGAAGCCTTTTATCTATTTACGTTATCTACTTTATACTAAAGACATGATAAAGTACTGTATCTTGTACCGAACATATGTATGTTACATATATATAAATATATAAAAGGTTATTTATTATTCTTCTGTTTCGATTCTTCTTATCTTTCATGACGTATGTTGATATTCGTGAAATAAGTTGGCAATATGAGAATACGGCGATAATTTTTGAATTATAAGCACTTGAAGTTGCTGTCATTGCTAAATTCACCCTATTGAGCGTGTATAGAAACTACTACGTATTTCTATATACAAATTAACGTGTCTGATTCACGGAAAAAATTAACTAATGATGAACTATCGGAAAGCTTACTTGAAAACCCAATCACGCGCGGACTCGCAATTCAAATTTGCTCTATGCCATTATTCAACTTCAATTATTATTACACACGGTTATCACAATCTCATTTCTATGCTATGATACTGCAGCAAAATTCTCAGTTCCAATTAATCGTATCATTATATTGAATTATCGTGAATTGAAATCAAGATATCTAAAGCGTAAAAATGTAAATACATAAAAGAGGTCCACGAAACAACAATTTTTTACGCCTTGCGTGATACTATAACTCTCTCAAACATGAATTTATACGCGGATAGGTACATACACTGCAATTAAGTATCTATCGCGTTATCTTTAAACCGGTTTGCGCTGGTGCTGTATCTGAATTTTTCATTGCGCTTTACGGTTGTAGACAGAGCGAGAAGCATCATAACAGGAACAGTGGAACACGGTAATTATCAGTTACACTTAATCTCGCGGTTGAAGCAGGTGGAAAACTTGAGAAAATCCGATTCCTCAAGTACGTAAGAGCGGACTAAACGCTGATCCATTACAGGAAGAAAAACGTGCGGGAGGTACTTTTGCGTACATACAGCGAAACATAACATCCGATTATTGCAATTTATTCGAGTCATCCCGATTTCTCATCCGAATAACGAGACCCAATGAGTCTGCCAGGTCTACCGCGAGTTCTGGTAACCAGCAATGAAGTACCGCCAGCCGGCATCGACTTGCTTCGGACAAAGTAAGAGAATTTTTACAGCCTTTGAAAGAAGGCGACATCATGATTCGTGGTCTCATCGTTCTTGATAGGTGCAGCCTCACCATTATACCGGCCGTTGACAGTACTCGTGAACAGATATTAGAAGCGCTTCCAGGTCACGATGCTGTGTTTCTCGCTAATCATCAAAACGTCGATGATGAGTTCCTCGATATTGCTGGTAAACTGCCATCTTATTGATTTTTTGGCAAGGCCCTAATCAGATCTTGGATTACAAAATCTTAAATCTTCCGCAAATTTAAATCTTTTTGGGAAACATGAAAATTATTGATAATAACGATTGCTTCTGCATTTGTGCAATATTCTTAAGAAACTTGAAGATGAAAAAATCTTGAATCCTTTTGATAAAATATTCGGTTTAATTTTATATATCTTTAGGCCCAAGTTTAAAAGTCGTATCGACAATGTCTGCTGGATATGATCATTTGGACGTCCCAGCTATTAAAAAAAGAGGAATTAAAATCGGGCATACGCCAATGGTGCTGTCCGCTGCAGTCGCGGAAATTGCGATATTTTTAATGTTGGCCGCTGCGAGACGCACCCATGAGAGTCGTATGAAGTTGGAACGGTAATTGAGGTTTTAGATTAAATTCGTTTAGATTAAATTTATGTAATATATGAGATTTTTAAAATATTTTCTGCGTAAATACTTAATAATGTAAAATTTAGAATAATAAAAATATATATATGTATATTACTAAAAATTAGAAGGTTAAATTACAATCAAAATTTTAATAATCTATTAAAACTAAGTTGAAAAATTCATTAAAATATATCAATCTCAAATTAATTATTATTATATTATAATTGTTAATCCGTATCAGATATCAGTTGTATATCAGTCATTTTTTAATTCATGGATCTTTTACGATAATGTCTATATAATAATTAAGGGCTCAAGTAGAAAAAGGATCACAGTGGTTGTTGGGACAGGATTTACAAGCTTCTACAGTCGGCATTTTCGGTTTGGGAAATATTGGCCAAGCAATCGTTAAGCGATTAAGCAATTTTGAAGTGGGACATTTTATCTATACCGGGCACTCGCGCAAAAAAGCAGGTGTGCTATCTATCAGAAAAAATTTTTATTCTTTTATAAATTTTATTTCAAAATTTCATAATTTAGGAGATGAACTTGGTGCAACATTTGTATCTCTGAACCAGCTTTTGGAACAAAGTGATTTTCTCGTAATCTCGGCTTCATTGAATAACGAAACCAGAGGACTCTTCAATGATGAAGCTTTCGATAAAATGAAGAAAACAGCTATTCTTGTAAACATATCACGTGGCCAAATCGTTAATACTGAGTCACTCGTAAGAGCTCTCCGGAATAAAAAGATATTCGCTGCCGGACTTGATGTCACCGATCCGGAACCGTTACCATCGGATCATGAACTTCTAAAACTACCTAATGTCGGTCGGTATTCCGATCTTTTTTCTTCTCTAATTCATTTAACATTATAAGATTATTAAAGTATAATAGAATTTATTAAGAAATTAACCAAGCAGTTTCCAGATTTAAAAAATTCAAAGTTATAATTGCATCTGATATATTATATTGTTATTTATATGTGTAATACATACTTTATTATTAATTTGTATATTATAATTACAGAAGTCTTGCCACATATTGGCAGCGCAACCGTCAAAACCCGCAATAACATGTCACTGACTGCAGCACGAAACATTCTTAATGCTCTTGAAGGCAAACCTTTAATTTACCCCTTATAGTAGATCATTCTTATTATATGCTATTATATTCTATGCTTCTATAATATTATATGCTTCTTATTATATGCTATTTTCTATAAAATTATTTTTATCTAATAAATGCCACTATATGTAACTATCTATTTACATTTAATTTAATAGAAATATCATCAACTCCTACATCAAGATTGTACAGATTTTAAGTTTAACCTGAATATTCATATAATTGAATTAATTAGATTAAGATTGCATAAGATCTTGAGTATTTATATAATACTATATCAGTATTATAGCTGATATAATAATATTATATCAGCAAATTGAATGTATCATTTGAGTGACTATAAATTTCGTTAGCATAAAACAAGTTATCCAAATATTCTTAAAAATTTTATATGCTTGTCAAATGTAACTCACTATTACTAACAATTTTATAAAGAGTTACATATTCTCGAAAATTATATAATTTATTATACAATTACAATTAATACTAATATTAGTATTATATCAGTATAAGTGATTTCTAAAAATTTTGCCACAAAACTTTTAATTCGCACAATCTTTTATATCTATATTTTATATCTATATACAGAGATTTTCTGTTTTTAATATTTCACAATTGGTTGCTATTTATTATATTACTTCATGTTAAAGACTGGAAATTTTTAACATATATGAAATTTTATAAAAGATATATTTATATTAATCAATCTGCTTCAAAATCGTTTTGAAGCGATTACCTTATAAAATTCCATTGCAGAATAATTATATTTTTTATTTTATATTTCTCTCTCTCTCTCTCTCTCTCTCTCTCTCTCTTAATATTACAAAAGAACAAGTAAATAGAAGTGTAAAAACGTATTTTTATCTTTAAAAAAAATAAAAGAAAAGTTCAATGCACATTCTCTGTGCCACATTCGTGACAAAATCACATCTGAATTCAACATTTATCACCCATAATGCACAACAGGTAACCATCAAGCTTCTACTACTGCATTTTTTAAGCTACTTAAAATAGGATCAATTTTACTTTCCAATGATAATATATGGCCAGTGTTACAGTTATGATTGGCAATGAAGCTAACAACCAATGGCAATTTATTCATCTGAATCACCTGAACAA